>APFE030432771.1:0-65735 GCA_000404065.3 Pinus taeda | reverse complement strand
ACACACACACACAATAAACATATTTAACAAAATCTATTTTTTATTTAAGAAAAAACAATTTTATCTGCCACGACCCCCATGAGCGGCCGAGCGATGGCTATTTGATTCCGAGAATCGAATAGCCACTTCTCGGCCACCCCCACGGGCTGTTGGGTGGTGGCTATTCGATTTTTGGAATCAGATAGCCACCATTCAACCGCCTGTGGGGGTGACTGGGTGGTGGTTATCTGATTCTCAGAATTGGAGGGCAGCCGAGCGACGGCCGAGCGGTGGCTATCCGATTCTGAGAATCAGATATCCATCTCAAGGACGGTCAGGGGGTGGTTATTCGATTCTGAGAATCGGATAGCCATAGCTTGACCGCCGGTGGGGGTGGTTATCCAATTCTTAGAATCGAATAGCCATTGCCCGATCGCCCATGCGGGTGGCTATCCGATTCTTGGAATCGAATAGCTATTCCCGGATGCCCGTGGGGGTGGTTATCCAATTTTCAAAATCAAATAGCCATCGCCCGGTCGCCCATGGGGGTGGCTATCCGATTCTAGGAATCAGAAAGCCACTACCTAGCCACCCGTGGGGGTGCCCGGGGGGTGGCTCTCTGATTCTCAGAATCAGATGGTCACTGCTCGGCCGCCTGTGGGGTTGGTTGGGCAGTGGCTATCCTATTCTGAGAATCAGATAGCCACCCCTACGTAGTCGAGCAGTGGTTATTCGATTCCGAGAATCAGATAGTCACCGCCTCACCGCCCATGGGGGTGGCTATTTGATTCTCGTAATCAGATAGCCACCACTCGGTTGCCCGTGGGAGCGTGGCCCTGAGTGGCAGACCTGTATGCATATATATTTTTTAAAATTTTAATCGTAAATATATGTTTTTTAAAGTTTTAAATGTTTTTTATTTTTTTTTAATTGAAAATATATGTTTTTTTTTTTTAAATGGTTTTTTTTAAATCATAGATATATATTTTAAATCTAAAATGTTTTTAAAATTTTTTTTATTTTCAAATATATATATATATATATATATATATATATATATATATATATATATATATATAATTTTAATTGTTTTTATATATATATGAATTTATTTATTTATTTTTTAATCTGAATATATTTTGTTTTTTTTAGTTTTTTTCTTTTAATCTTGATTTTAATAGTTTTTTAGATTTTTATTGGCTTTTTTTTCTTTTTTCAATTTAGTTTGTTTTTTAATTTTCATTTTTTTTGTAGTTTTTCGTTAATGATTTTTAAAATTTTTCTATTTTTAGTTACTTAATTTTTATAGTAGTTGTTGTTGTTGTTGTTTTTTTTTTTTTTGTCAACTTTTTTATGGTTCTCTCACACACACACACATATTTACATTTTATGTTATGTTTTGTTTTTTTTTATTTGCTCTTTTTTTTTTTTAATAATTTTAAGTGTCAAAATTTGTTAAATTTAGAAAATAATTATTTACATTTCATACATTAGAAAATTTAAAGTAAAAAAATAGATCTTTTAAAAATAGGGCCTGATGCAAAATCACCACTTTTTTAAATCAACATGCAAATTACTAACATTCTAAAATGTAATGTACATAAAAAAAATTAAAGTGCCAAAAACTATGCTCTAAAAAAAATGTGTGTTCTACATCCTCCTTTTTCAAAATCGGGTCACTCTTTTGCTATCTCTACGAAACGGGTAACAGTATCAGTTCCCGTTTCAAAGTTTACATTATTCAATATGGATTTCAGCCACACGTGCACCGTGGCTATATAAATAAATTTCCCCTTTTCTCATTTCATTGTGCATTTTAGTCTTAGATGAAAGATCCATTCCTCAAGATGGATTTTGCGATTGTGAGTAAGTTGGTAAGTAAATTAATGCATCACTTCCTCATCATTTCATTTTGTGTTATTCCAAGGTTTACCCAAGTGTTTCGACTATCTTCTACTTCTGAATATTTATGCATTCATGTGTTCTTCCTCTCTCCATTCTTACATTAGAAGAACAAGCCTTCGCTCCTCTCCACACTCAGCTAGGATAGGAATCTCCTTGCCCACGCTCTTAATCGTTCATAGTGCACTTCTACATAATGGAATAATTTCCATGCTCAAGTGTCTTCCACCTATACCCAACACTCATATCATCTCTCTCATTCTTCCAAAACCCTTGCATGTCATGTCTTTCTTGATGTATTACTTGTGGGATTTAAATGGTTTCAAATTCACCTCATTGGTCAGTATAATATTTGTGTTCTTATCATGAGTCAAACACTTATCAACTCTTCAAATTTTAAGACCCTACATTCCAACAAAAAATTTTCAATTGAGACCATACTCACCATTTAGGTTGTTATTCCCCAATCGCACTTGGTGATCATAGCATACATGGCATACCTTTCTAACCTTTGAAAATGTTACTCACCAAAATAGAAGATACCTCCTAGTCCTGAGTTGCTAATCACAATCTCCATGGGAATTGAAACTCTTATGATTTCAATTTACAATTTGTGACTAGTACATGGAGGCATTCCTTGTTTAGTCACTAGTCGCATTTGTGAAACACATTGAAACTGGAGTCGCGATTTGCAAATATACTAGAATTACTACTTACAACTAAGACTAGAACTGTAATAAGAGATTACACTGACTCCTAGCCTCTACATCCACAATTTGTGACTAGCTATACTCTCTTGAATTTTGACTTAAGTCACTACATTACTACTTTGTGTATTTTCAATTTCAAATAAAACAAGTCGTTATTATTGAATTAATCTAACATTTTGTTTCACTAATGAATATTTTCAAGATGTCAAGAACTATCAATTTCGATTGTTTCATCATATCCTCTTCTTCGGGTGAAATGGCTCCACCCACTATATGAGGATGCAATAGTTGTTATGGGAGAGTGGAGAGGAGTATAGAAGGAGTTGTAGACAATCCTCCTAAATTTCCAATATATGCATATATGTCTTGCTATATCAAGAAGAAAACAAAGCTAACGTTGGGTATGTTGTAGCCACCATGACAAAACCCAACATTTTTGGGCATATCCAAAAATTTAAGGTTCCCCCACCCTTTCCTTGCCTAGAGCCATAAACGTCATGGTCATGTTTTCAATTATCCCTATGAACCATTGCTATCAAACCTTATCGATACCCCGCTCATGTGATTCATATTAGATCGATGAATTAGGGTTTTGAGGATAGTTTCTCTAATAAGGTATTATAGGCCTCCTGCACCCTTAAGATTCATCTTTCAATAGGAATTTCAATGAGGTAAATGTACCTTATATTAATGAACATAGCTTCTTCCTAATTGCATTATTTTTGGGGGAAAAGTCAGCTTTCTCTCACACCCATGAAACCCCTGATTGTCACTATGAAGGTTGTAGCAATGTCTAACCTAATCCCAACATCTAGGATGTATCCTCACAAGCATCGCATGGAACTTGCACTCCAACCACATCATTATGTAAGGCATCGCGAGGGGTATTTAAGTCCCCTACAACCAGTAAGTTCCTTAGGGTGCTTAAGTGACAAATCCTCTGAATATAGAGTTTTGTTTGTGTGTGCAAAATGAAATCCTTAAAATTCCACCTTCACATTGCATTAAACTTGCTTTAAGGAATACGAAATGAAGTGCATGTGAAAATCCATCTAATTTTTTCTTAAGAGCCTTTGATAGCCCTTAAGCTGGCGATTTTAATTACCTCACCCTTATACCTTATATAGGTTTATTTCATGTTAAAATATCTTACCTCTTTATATGCAATTATAGGTATTTTATTTGACCAACAAAGGTTGACCCTTCCAAAGGGAACACCAAGTCGAAAGCAAAGAATGAAGACCTTTTGGTTGACGTACATTAAGGTTCCTCACCATATAACCATTGGAAGGCTTATTATAATGCAATGACACCATCATATATATATGAGTGTCAATGAAATGCATTCGTTGTAGTGCATTATTGAAACATTACAATTGTTTGACAACACATGGGGTATCTAAAAGACAAGATAAAATGGGTATATCAATGTAACCAACGCATGTTACAATAGTCACAGAGCTACCTCTAAAGTATGACACCGGGGTGATATAAACAATGCAGGTGAAAAGACTAAACAGAGGAATGCAATGAGCTCGAGATGGTATACATGCGATCCATGCCAAGCATTCAGGTTATTTCCCTACAAACAACACTTTGAAGCCACCATATGTAGAAACATTTCAACTCAAAATTAGATCAAATTCAATGCATGGGTCATGGTTATCATTTGTAATGCAAGTGATATGTATGGATTTTGTTGATTTTGGAAGGCGATGCACCACACTTCAAACAACACTATACAAATCACTTATGATTGTGTTGAAATCACTCTAAGGAATATTATATACATGGGAGAAAAATGTATAAATTATTGTGTGGATATGAATTTTCTCATGAAATTTACTAAAACACATGATCCAAATGGATCCTAGAAAATCCTCCAAGTCTTCAAACTCTTCTAAACGTTCAAAATTGTTGCCTAAGAAAAACCTTTAAATAAGGCGAATAACACTATTGGGAGGGAAAAACATAGAGAAATCATTAAAAAACAGAGTATTGATAGTTTAAAGCAACTTTGAATCAGAGCCGTCGGATCTGGCCGATCAATGGTTCAGATCTGATCAATGAATCGCAATCAGTGGTGGCAAAGGGAGGCTATCGGCAGAGACCACAAAGAAAATGTGACAGGGATCAACGAGGTCAACAAGGACCATTGATCAAGCACGCAGATCGATGGCCCAAGTTTCATCACAGTATCACTATTGGTAAATAAAAATGAGCACTTACAATGGCTGGGGTATGTGCGATGTGCAATTGCGATCAATTGCATCGCAACATCACACCTGAACATTTCAATGGAGTGGGGCCGATAATAACCATCACCGCAATAGCCAGACCCGATAAAACTATGGACGATATTTGATAATATTTCAAGTCTATAAACAACAGTTTTTTAGTGTAAATCGCATTTTCGTTAAAAAAATGAAATACAAGGGATAAAGCACCGACGCGATGTTACAGACCCGAAATGGTTTATTAATGTTGTTGAATACTATTTGAAGTCTAATATGAGCGGGATTTCACATTTTAATGTATTCTTTTATATAAAAGGGAAATCACAAAACAGGAAGGATTTTGGGAGGACCAAAGGCAGTAAGTGGTTTGGGCCGGGCTTCGCCTGAGCCCATACAATGGTTGCCACATGTCTAGGATGTGGTTAACCCCCATACAAAAGGGCCCCCTGAAATGAACCACAGTTGTTGGATCTCGATCTCCCATATCAACGATGGAGATGCGATGTGATCAAAAGGCAAACCTGATAAGAGTTATAAGGTAGATTCATAATATTTGAAGTCCAATGAACAATGTTTGGTAGACTTTTCCTGTGTTTGAATGTATTTCTCTATGTAAACAAAGAACGATGATTTCGAAGGATTTCAAAGGGCCAATGACCTATTCCATTATAGAAAAGGTGGCCACCATCCCTGAAAGCATTTAGCAATGATTGCTAGAGTTCAAAGGGAGATTTGAGAAGACAGAGGCTAGGGAGCCAAAGAGCTCAAGAAGGTGAAATTAGAAGACAGTGCTGATTGGATTTAAAGTCAAAGACTGAGAGAAACAAAGACAGGAAGTATTGGAGGCAGTGCTAAGACAGAGAAAAGACAGAGACAAAGAGTGATAGAGAGAGTCTGTGTACTCAAAGAGGCTTGAGGGGTTCAAGAAAAAACTCTCATTGTTGTATCTATTGTGTGTTGAAACTCAAATTGAGCTCATACTATTGTAAAACTCTACTTCTGAAGACATAATAAAGAGGCCACCACTAAAGGTTGGACCAGGAGATGTAGCCCAGGAGTGTTGGGTGAACTCCTTATTAAACTTGTTGTGTTTATGTGTGTTGTCTATTATGTTCCTTTTACTGCTTCATTGTCTATGTATTTCGCAATATTATCGATCCATTGCACAAAGTAACATAGGCCATCCATGCACATAAGTCTGTAATACCTTACTAATTATCTAAGATCTCATTTTCATATCAAGTGGTATCAGAGCTTTAGGTTGCTAAGGTTATACAAGCTTGTGCTGGATTGTTGAATGCTAACTAGGTCAAAGCTCAAATTAGGAGAAGGAGAATTGGTTGAGGCTAACCCAGAAATAGGAAGTGTCTATCCTAGGAGGAAAATGATAGAAGAAATTCCCCTAGATTTAGACTTTCAGTTCATGGACAGTTTCATGACCATGAGAGCCATGGTTGAAGAAATGTACCGAGAATTTAAGAAAGGCCGAGGGGAAAGCCCTTCAACATCTCAAACAGGAAAAGGAGTAGAGGAACCTCTTCTACTTGCCCATTCAAAAGGCAAAGGGAAAGGGGAAGAACCTCCTCCCTCAACACCTCCTTCTAGCTCTGAAAATAAAAAGAAGAAGTCTTTTGTGATTAAATTAGATGTAAAATTTGATTTGCCAGAATATGATGCAAAATTAAATGCAGAAAGGCTAGATAATTGGATTATATAGATTGATGTATATTGCAGGGTGCAGAACATTGATTTAGAAAGGAGAAAGATTTAGTTGGCCATCCTTCACCTTGGAGGAACTTCCCTAGTGTGGTGGGAAGGAGGGACACAAGCTGATTTGAAGAAGCATGGTAAAATTCTTTCTACCTGGAGTGAATTTGTTTCTGCCATTAAAAAAAAATTCTATCCACTAGCTTATATGCAGCAAGCAATGATGAGTTGGAAAACTCTTCACCAATTAAAAGGGAAAAGTGTACAAGGCTATACCCAAGAATTTAGGAAAAGAGATTTACTTATATGCATTTCTCTAGACTCACCTGAGACTTTGCTGAAGTATATAGGTGGTTTGCATAGCTATTTGAGGCACACCATTCTCATGTTTAACCCCACTAGCATAGATGAGATATCTGTTCAGGCTACACATCTAGAGGCTAGAGGCAAGAATGTGTACCCAGAGATGAGGGATCATCAAAACCCACTGCAAGCAAGAATAGGAAAAGAAGAAGCAGAAATAGAAAGAGAGGAAGGAAAATACTGTACAAAAAGGAAAACCTTCATGCACTCACTGCAAGAAGGATGGACACGATGATGAACATTGCTGGTATTTGCGTCTGGAGTTGAAACCCAAGAAGTTTGATGGAAAGAAGAAGAAGACTGTTGCTACTATTCAGAAAGATTTGGGGTCAGACTCAGGTGATGAAACAACAATTATAGCTACAGGTATAAAAAGTAAAAATTCTGAAGCATCTACTAGTAATTCTACACAAACTATTGATAACGAAGAAAATGAGGGGAAAAGACATGAGCTTTTTTATATTATATTTATTTCCTAGCATCAAAATATTGATACTTTATTTGATAGTGGTTCACAAGTAAACTTGATTTTTGAAGCAGTTGTAAAAAAGCTGGGATTACTAACCACACCTCACAAGAAGCCATATCCATTAGGTTGGGTATGTGATAAGCAAAGCTACAAGTGACTAGACAATGTAAACTTAGGTTTTCTTTTGGGTCAACATTTTTAGATGAGGTTGAGTTAGATATCATTCCCTTGGATATATGTGGAATTGTGTTAGGAAGTCCTTACTTGTATGATAAAAAAATCATTTTCTATAGAGCTGAAAATAAGTATCAAGTCACAAAAGATGGAATAGAATATATTGTAAGAGCTCATAAACTCAAAAATAATTATAATCTCATAAAATCAGGGAAAATTAAAAGAATTGTAAATTCATGCAAGCAATTTTTACTAATGGTTGTAAAGGAAAAGAAACCTGATAAAACCAATGTATTTGAGGGCTATGATGCTAAACAGAAAGATGATTTAGAAAAAGTTGTTTCTGAACATGATATCCTATTTCAAGAACCTAAAGTTTTGCCACCCAAAAGGGAAATTGCACATGATATTCATCTGCAGCAAGATGCTCCATTGCCTAACATCGGAATGTATAGCTTATCCACTCTAGAGAATGCAGAGATCAAGAAGCAAGTATAGGAGCTGCTCGAAAAAAGGTTCATAAGACCAAGCACATCACCATGTGGATCTCTGATCGTGTTGGTGAGAAAGAAAGATGGTTCATGGAGGATGTGCATTGATTATAGAGAGCTGAATACAATAACGATCAAGAATCATTATCTCTTTCCTTGCATTGATTATCTATTGGATCAATTGAAAGAAGCTGTTTAATTTTCCAAGTTAGACTTGCGCAGTGGATACCATCAGGTCAGATTAGCAGAACAAGATGCATGGAAGACTTCTCTCAAAACAAAGCAAGGGCTGTATTAATGGCTAGTTATGCCTTTTGGCTTAACTAATGCTCTTGCCACTTTCATGAGAGTTATGACTGAGGCCTTTTATTGATGATTTTTTAATTATATATTTAGATGACATTCTTGTTTTCAGTAAAACATGGGAATAACATTTGAAGCATGCAAAGCAAACTCTAGATGTTTTGAAAAGATAAAATCTCTATGTTAAGTTATCAAAATGTGAATTTGGAAAAACATCTTTGAATTATTTGGGTCATATTGTAGGGGTGATGAACTGAAGATAGATCCCTCTAAGGTTGAAGTCATTGTGAACTAGCATAAACCCAAATCTGCTATAGAGGTTAGGAGCTTCCTAGGAGTAGCACAATATTGGAGAATGTCTATTGCTAACTTTTCCTTGATTGCAACTCCCTTACATGCTTTGACAGGATTGAACAAGGTGTTTTAGTGGGGAGGCAAACAGTAGAAAGCCTTTGAAACCTTGAAAGAAAAAAATTGTATAGAACCAGTACTAGCATTGTCAGATATTCAAAGGCCATTTGAGATTAAAACATATGCTAGTGACTATGCCATGGAATTAGTGTTGTTGCAACACGGTAAACCCACTTGTTATCATTATAAGACATTCAATTCTACATTAATTAATTATCCCACATATGATAAAGAATTGTATGCATTAGTACAGAGTGTGAAAAAGTGGAAACATTAATTAATGGGCAAAGAAATAGTTATACGCACTGGTCATCAACCACTTCAATATTTACACTCACAAACTAAATTGCAACAATCAAGACACTGTAGGTGGATGGGTTTCCTACAACAGTTTCATCTAGTCATTAGATATAAGAAATGCATACACAATAAAGTTGCAGATATGTTATCAAGACTAATCATAAATGCATCTAGTATACTTAAGTATAATTCAGTATTGCAGGAAAGCTACATTGAACAATATGCTCAAGATGTAGATTTTAAAGATGTATATGCAACCTTAAGTCGTGACAAGAAAGTAGAAGAATTGGATTATCATGTTAAGGACCAACTCTTGTATCATTTGGGAAAGTTATGCATTCCTCAAACTAAAAGAGTTAACATAATCCGAGAAGCACATACGTCTCTAATATCAGGTCATTTTGGTGTAAGTAAAACAGTTGCACAGCTGCAAAAATTTCGTTATTGGCCAAGAATGCATGAAATAGTTTCTAGATATATTAAAGGGTGTATAATGTGTGCTAAAAGAAAGCCTAGCAATAGAAAATTAGGTTTGTACACTCCAGTTCCAGTCCTTTCTCGTCCTTGGGAAAGTGTTTCCATGGACATTGTTGGGGGATTGCCAAAATCTAGTAAAGGTTATGACTATTTATATGTTATTGTGGACAGGTTCAAGAAAATGTTTATTTTAATACCTTGTAACAAGAAGATTATAGCTGAACAAACAATGAAGTTGTTCTTTCAGCATGTCTGGGTTCATTTTGGGTTACCCACTTCGATTGTATTTTATCAAGATTCCCAATTTGTTGGGAAGTTTTGGTCAAGTCTATGGGAGTTAATGGACACCAGATTGAAGAAGAGCACAACATTTCATCCACAAACAGATGGCTAAACAGAGGTGGTCAATAGGATAGTGATTTAGTTGCCTAGGGGTTATTGCAGGATGAACATTTGTGTTATGTGAAACATGCTTACAACCGTGTTAAGCATTCTTCTACACAAAGATCTCCTTTTGAGACTTGTTTTGGTTTCACACCAAAGTATCACTTGGATTTTGTCTTTAGTAAAGACACAAAGATCTCCTTTTGAGACTTGTTTTGGTTTCACACCAAAGTCTCACTTGGATTTTGTCTTTAGTAAAGACATAGCATTTGATGGACACAATAATGTGGACAAAGCAACCAAGTTCATTAAACAGATCTAAGAAATTCATTAGGAAGTGTAGGAACAGCTAGAAAAGAGCCAAGCGAAGTACAAGGCAAGGCATGATAAGCATCGAATTGAGCATAGCTTCCAAGTTGGTGATCAAGTCTGGTTATACATCAGCAAAGATAGAATGCAAGGTGAAGGGAAGAAGTTGAAGCCAATAAGGTATGGGCCTTTCATGATACTTGAGAAAATTAGTGAGAATGCTTTTCACCTTGATTTTCCAGCTTACATGCACATCTATTCAGTAGTTAATGCAGAGAACTTAAGACTATTTGAACCTTCATTGATTGAAGATCTCGAAGAGCAAAGTCAATTGCCTTCTATTGATGATGTGTTGCCTGAATGTCTCAATGAGTTGCAGGAAGGTGAGAACTACACATAGAGGGGATGTTGAGTACCTCAATATTGGATTCAAAGGTTCAAAACCAACCAGTGCAAGATGGGCAGAGATTGGACAAGTGAGGAAACCGTATCCTCACTTGATTGATGCTTAAAAGCCAACTTTTGGTGGTCCAAAATCCTTTTTCAGTGGGAAGGTGTGATCCAAATGGATCCTAGAAACTCCTCTAAGTCTTCAAAATCTTCTAAATGTTCAAATTTGACACCTAAGAAAAACCTTTAAAGAAGGTGGATAACACTATCGGGAGGCAAAAACATAGCGAAATCATTGAAAAAACAGAGTATTGGTTGTTTAAAGCAACTTTGAATCAGAGCCATCGGATATGGCCGATCAACGGTTTAGATCCGATCGACGAATCACAATCAGCGGTGGTGAAGGGAGGCTATTGTCAGAGACCACAAAGAATACACAACAGCGATCAATGGGGTCAACAAGAACTGTTGATCAAGCGCACAGATTGATGACCCAAGTTGCATCACAGTATCGCTATTGGCAAAAACAAAGGAGTGCTTACAATGGACGGGGTATGTGCGATGTGCGATTGCGATCAATCACATTGCAACATCACATCAGAAAATTTCAATGGAGTAGGGCTGATAATAACCATGACCACGATAGCCGGACCCAATAAAACTATGAACAATATTTGATAATATTTCAAGTCGGGAAACAACACTTTTTTAGAGTAAACCGCAATTTCATTAAACAAACGAAATACAAGGGATAAAGTGTCGGTGCAATGTTATGGACCCAAAATGGTTTATTAATGCTGTTGAATACTATTTCAAGTCTGATATGAGTGGGATTTCATGTTTTAATGTATTTTTTATATAAAAGGGAAATCACAAAATAGGCAGGATTTTGGGGGGACCAAAGGCAGTAAGTGGTTTGGGCCGGGTTCTGTCCGAGCCCATATAATGACTACCATGTTTCGAGGCTGAGGAGAGAGAAAACCACCCTTATCAAGTGGTTATCCCCCGTACAAAAGGGCTGCCCAAAATGAACCACGGCCGTTGGATCTAGATCTCCTAGATCAATGGTGGAGATGCAATGCGATCAAAAGGCAGACCTGATAGGAGTTATAAGGTAGATTCATAATATTTGAAGTCCGTTGAATAGTGTTTGGTAGTCTTTTCCTGTGTTTGAATGTATTTCTCTGTGTAAATAGAGATTGTCGATTTCAAAGCATTTCAAAGGCCCGATGACCTATTCCATTACAGAACAGGTGGCCACCATCCCTGAAAGCATTTAGCAATTATTGCTAATGCTCAAAAGGGGATCTGAGCGGATAGAGGCTGGGGAGCTAGAGAGCCCGAGAAGGTGAAACGAGCAGACAACAATGATTGGCTTTAGAGCCACAGACTGACAGAAACAAAGACAGGCAGTACTGGAGGCAGTGTTGAGACAGAGAAAAGATAGAGACAGAGAGTGATAGAGAGAGTCTATGTACTCAGAGAGGCTTTAGGGGTTCAAGCAAAACTCTTTTTGTTGTATCTGTTGTGCTTTGAGACTCAAATTGAGCTCATACTATCGTAAGACTTTGCTTCTGAAGACATAATAGAGAGACCATCACTGAAGGCTGGACCAGGAGACGTAGACCAAGAGTGTTGGGTGACCTCCTTGTTAAACTGGTTGTGTTTATGTGTGTTGTCTATTATGTTCCTTTTACTACTTCATTGTCTATATATTTCACAATCTTATCAATCCATTGCATAAAGTAACATAGGCCATCCATGCACATAAGTCTATAATAACTTAATAATTGTCTAAGATGTCATTTTCAAATCAACCCAAGACTCAAATCTACTCTATTATTCTATGGAATTCAATTCATGAACGAGAACACAAATCATAAACATGCAATAAGAATTCTCACACATGAAAAAATATTTATCTAGGGGAAATAAACTGCTGAAATTCCCTTCCTATATGTATTGCATTAATTGAAGAAAATAGATGAATACATATGATTGCTCAAGCTTAAGCACAACTTGCAAATGTATAGTATATCCCATTGCTAGAATGACTGACTCTAGCCAACACTTATCCAATTTTCAAGCCCTCCAAGCTCTTATTTCCTTGTGTTGTTCCTTGAGGAAATCAACCCATATTATTTAGGAAATTCCCTCAATCAGATTTGAAATTATTCTAGGTTCTTTCTTTGACTACATGCATGACCTGTACACATTGGAATAATATAAAATTGATAGTACACTTCCTTGGAATCTCCATCTCAACTAGGTAACTTGAATTCTTTGTATGAATCAATTATTTTGCGCTGATTGATTATTTAACTGGTTGATCACTGAAATTTTTGGTTGAAGTTCCATTTCCACAACTTGACCTCCACTAGTTCCTCTAACTATTAGAACTAGTTTAACTAACCATAACTCAATCTAACTTAAATAGATTGCTACAAATTAGCAATCAATCATATGGAATTGAGCTCAAGCTTCCCCAACATGAATTATTGGACCAAGGCAAAGTCAAACTGAGATTTTCTTGATGAATTTTCAACATTCCATTTCAGCAATAAAGGGATTATCAACCACCCCTATCCTGCACCTGTGGAACTCAAACTTCCCTCTTGACAAGGCCTTTGTCAAAATGTTAGTATCTTCTTCCTTTGTTGGAATTTACTACTACAAAAGTATCCACCTCTTAAAAAAATCCCATAAATTGTGATACCAGATATTTATATGCTTGGAGTGATCATAAAAATACTATATTTTCAAAGAGATTGACGTAACTCTAATTATCACAATAGATCACAATTGGATCTATTGTCTAATGAAAAAATCCAACAAGTATCTTTCTCATCCAAATCGCCTCACATGCTACTTGACTTGCAGCCATGTATTCTGCTTCTGCCAAGCTAAGTTCCACATATCTTTGCTTCCTATTGTACCAAGAAACCATTACAAACCTAATACTGAAAATTCCACCTAATGTCCTCTTTCAATTTGATTGAATCTATGCCCAATCTGCATCTATGAAGCCACACAACTTCACTCCCTCCTTTCATCTATACCATAGTCCAAACTGGGTAGTGCCTCTAAGGTACCATAGAAAATGCTTAACTTCCCTCCAATATTTTGGTTGGCCTAACCATAGCTTGGCTCAACTGGTTGACTGAATAGCACATATCTAGTTATGTGTTCACAAGATACATTAGTGAACCCACCAGCTAGCAATAAATAATATCAACCACTTCCTCACTTGAAGTGGAATCCTCTTTCCTCTAGTTGGTCACTAGAGGTGTCGCCATGGGTATGAAATTATCCGTGCAGAACCTCTAAAGTATCTCGTTGCGTACTTTCTTTAAGAGAAAAATAGTTCCTCATCTACTCCATACTTCCGATCCGAGGAAGTAGTGCATGAGACCCATGTCTTTCATTTCAAACTCTCTTGCAAGGTTCTCCTTGCAATATTTGATCAATTGCTCACAACCAATTAAAATCAAGTCATTCACATATAAGATAACAATAAAAAGATTACCTTCTATCGAAAATAAAAATATGATAGAGGTTTGCATCTGCTTCACTTTTGGTGAAGCTCAAACCGGTGAGATAAGTATCGATCCTAGTGTACCAAGAACATGGTGCTTTCTTGAGACTATACAATGCTTTCTTGAGTCTCCACACATGAGTCTCCACACCATTATGTCAACCCATAAAATTTTATCTATTGATTCCCTGAAATAGGATGGCTCAATCTCTACAAGCGCAGTCATTTGAGCCATGTAGCCAATGTACTGATCTGGTGACTTTCTTTGCCTGCACTGATTTGATGGATCACCGACATTATCCCTCACATCTTGCACAAGTATCTCGGTTTCCCTGGTCCTTTTCCTACTTTCTATGGATTATTCTACTTGAGTGGTTGTCTCCACTCTCTGCTCCTAAACTTGTGGTTTCTAAAAAACTTCTTGAGGTTCCTCCTTTGGGGCTAAAAACTCCTCTTTAGGTGGGATCTAAAGCTCCCTCTCAAGAGAGCACCACATGGATTTGTATGTATCAAATTTTATATACCTTCACAAAACTTTCATTCTAAGGGGTGGAATGTACACATGGTAGTTGTGGGGATTTTCTGTGTAGCCCAAAAAACCCCAAATTTTGTTGTCAGCTCTAGATTCTTCCTTGATTCTGTGGAGACATGGCAGTAAATAGAGGCTCCAAAAATCCTTCAGTGTGACACATCTAGATTCCTCCCTGTGAAATCCTCCTTCAGTGTAATCATGCCAAGAATATGATGAGGGCTCCAGTTCTACAAATAGATTGTTGTGTTTCATGCCTTGGATCACAAGTGCAGAGGTAGGCCTTGATCATGAAAGATCACCCTTTCTACTCCCATAATACTAGAGTTCTTCCTCTCAACCACCCCATTATACTGTGGGTTGTGGGGTGTTGTCAACTCTCACCAAATGCCTTCTCTTGCACATAATTGTTAAATTCGTTCGACACATACTGACCTCCATTATGGGTCTTGAGAGCCTTCACCTTATTGCCCATTTATTTATCAACCAGTGCAGCCTTAAATTCTACAAAATTGGAGAAGGTCTCATCCTTATTCTCCATGAAGAAGATCTAGCACTTCCATGAGAAGTCATCAATAAAAATGAGAAAATATGTGTGCTTGGTAGTGGAGATTGTCAAAATAGGTTGACAAATGTTAGAGTGAATCCTTTAAAGGATTGCATGTGCTTTGTTGCCCCAATCATGGAAAGTGGATTTTTTGTACTTCCCAAAGGTACATCCTTTGCATGTGTCATGCTGCTCTAGTGATCCTTTGGGGAGGCATGTTGTTATATTCTAGATGATCTTTAGAGAACTATGATGAAAATGGCCAGGTATTCTATGGCAAAGTTCACTGACATCATGGATCTAAACCTTCTCTGCCTTTGTGCTCAATGCAACATAATCCTCCACATATATCTTGTATAGTTTATTCACAAGAACCTCAATCAACTTCACCTGTCTCATGGCTATGTGTCTCAGGAATGATTTCCCTTTGATGAAGATCACATCATAACCACCATCTTCCAAAACTTCAACAGAGATGAGATTTTTCTTTAGACATGAAACAAACATCACATCCTTGAGTCTAAAAGGGGGGCCCAACTCCCTCTGAAAGGTGATTGTATCAATCTCGTTTGTGTTGTACCTTCCATCATATCCCATATTGATATGAATATAGAGATATTTCTCCTCCAAATCACTGAAAAATTATTTATTCCTCATCACGCGGAATGAGGGACCACTATCTAAGTACTTCACACTCCCCATCACTTTGCTTTCCATGCATGTGATGAGAGTAAATTCAATCTCAAACTGTGAAGCCAAATATTCACTTGCTTCTCCTCTTGAGGTATTATTACTTGTCTTATTGTGTGGACATTGTGGCATAGTGCCTGAATTCATGATAGTGAAAGCACTTGATTCTGGACAAGTTTTTCTTCTTTCCCCCTTGACTAGATTCTGGTTTGGATTGAGATTTCTTTCCTTTTCCCTTCTTTTTCTTTCCATCCAAGGCACAATTTTCTTCATCGTCTCCCTTGGATGAAGTATTATCTCGGGTATTCCACCTTATTTCCTCCTGTACCAAACCAGACCATAGGTGTTCCCAATTTGGTAGCTTCTCCTTCCCATTCAACAAATCTTGGTAGATATGCTAGCTCTCGAGAAGGCCTAAAAGGGCTAGGCTCACAAAATCATCTACTACAACAGTAACACCAACTTGACCAATTTCATCATGAAATTGTGTGAATCTACTCAAGTACTGTGGAATAGTCTCATTTTTCCACATATTAATATTTCAAATTGAGCGCCAACTTCCTATGGTCACTACTATTCTCGAACAAATATGCAATTTCTCTCCACATTTCATACAAATTCTCTTCCCCATGGATATTTTAGACAATGTGGTCTCAAACACCTTCTAATATGATTCTCGTCACCTTGGATACACACTTCTTCCATTCTCCTAGACCCTAAGTATTGGCTGCTCATGGTTTTAGGATGTTATTATCAATAAATTCATTTAATACATCATCTTCCAACACTTCCTCCATGTGGTCCTTCCAAGAAACATAATTCAAGCTTCCCTCAAGGGAATACTCAAGTTCTAGTCCATAGAAAGCCATCCTTATAGCTTTAAAGAATTTATCCTACAAATCTGATCCTCATGCAATAACAAATTCAAAATTTATGCTCTACTGTGAATCCTGCTCTGATACCATGTACAATATATTGTGTAGATCTGAAACTGCTCATGAAATTTACTAGAACACAAGACTTAAATATACTCTACTATTCTACAGAATTTGATTCACGATCAAGAAAAAAAATCATAAACATGCAAGAAGAATTTTCACACATGGAAAAACATTTATTTAGGGGAAGTAATCCACTAAAAAACCCTTCCTATTTGTATTTCATTAATCAAATAATAGATATGAATACATATGTTTTCTCAAGTCTGAGCACAACCTGCAAGTGTATAGTATATCCATCTACCTCACTGACTGAATCTACCCAACACTCATCCAATTTTGAAGCTCTCCAAGCTCTTATGTCCTTGCATTTTTCCTTAAGGAAATTAGGCCCTATTGTTTAGGAAATTCCATCAATTGGATTGCACAATTCCTCTAGATTCTTCCTGTGACTATATGCAACACCTATACACATTGCAATAGTCTATAAATGATATAACACTGCCTTGGAATCTCCATCTCAACTTAGTAATTCAAATTCTCTATATGCATCAATTATTTTGGGCTAATTGATTAGTTAACTAGTTGATCACTGAGTTTGGTTGAAGTTCCACTTCCACAACTTACCTCTACTAGTTCCTCTAGCAATTAGAACTAGTTTAAGTTACCATAACTCAATTTAACTAAAATAGATTGCTACAAATTAGCAATCAATCATACTAAACTGAACTGAAGCTTCCAAAACCCAAATTAACTAAATGATAGGTGGCATGTCACCTCAGTTAACTACCTTCAAGATTTCCATTGAAATAGAAATTCAAATTTTCTCTAGTTTGACCAAGGCAAAGTCAAACTGAGATTTTCTTGTTGCATTTTCAACATAAAAAAAGTGTTGTGAAAAAAGGGAGATAAGTCTTGGATTAATACATGAGGATCGACATATGAATAGATTGAGAGTACTACTAGATTGTCCTTTTGGAGAGGATTATGAAGCATTACCCTGACCTCAATCAAATGTCATTAATTTGAAGTCAGAATTTTCAAAAAAATAAAATAAATCCCATAGTTTCACTCCAGCTTGTGATTTCAATTGGGTCACACCTTAGAATGTAAGTTGTATAATCACATTTTGATTCCTCAAATGTAGCCAAAAGTGTGAGCTCCATCAAATTTTGACTATGTAACCTCTCTACGAGACGCTAAGTCACAGAATCACACTTGAGAATGCTAGTAATCTATACGACTGTCCCTCTCATGCAACCCCTCTTTATGCCTCAATGTGACTTACCCATAAAGATGGAAGAGTGTAGCAATGATTTATAAATAATTTTCCCAGGTCCCAGTCTTAAAGGTGACTTCTAGAAAATCCTAGTTCCCATATCACCACTACAAGTCACATTTTTTACTTGCGATCTCCATGCAAGTCACAATTCTCATTTGCAACTTAGCCTAGAAAATGAAAACAAAGGAATCAACATTTCTTCAAGTACAAGTTTTTCCAAACTATACTTTTCCTCTAACAAAAGATTAATTCCTATAATAGTATTACGATGGTGTGAAAGAGGAAAGAACATTTTAGGAGGAGGGGGATAACTTTTTATATATGGTGGCATTGAAATAGGAAGCTCTAAAGTTTTGTCAGTGCTTTTCCTGTAATGGTCTAATGGGCTAAAAAAATTGACTTGTATTTCACTCTTAGATCTTGAGCCTTATGGATCCTTTTCAAACATGATAGTTTTACCAAGTGTTGGAAGCATATGGAACAATCCATATGATTCATTTATTTTACTTGCAAACCTAGGCTATTTACATGCATATGATGGGGCTAGCACATCACAATCTTCTCTCGGTACTGAAGAGGATAACTCTCCCATTTCTCTTCTTCCTGTTCCCATACAAGCATAGTTGGTTGAACTTTGTGTAATGGTGAAAAAACTTGTGCTTCTTCCTAAATTGTGAATTTTTCTAAAATATTATCACAATTTCCTTGTGCACTAAAATATATTGCACCATCTAATCTATCATTTGACACAATGGGTTGTTAATAGTAGAGTTCATAGTTCAATGTCATGAAAATATCATTATTAAAGTGTGGGATGCATTCGTGCCTTTTTTAGGTCTTATTTGTAGTGTATAGAATGAGGTACAAAGATCTCAATCTAATGAATAATAATGCACCCATATCAACATTGGTGTTTTTCTCAATTTCAAATATTCTGGCCATTGTAGATGAGCAAGGTTTGGTGTGACTTTACAAGACTACTACCAAATATGATGAAGTAAGTTCTCTTGTTTTGTTAGAATATTATATATTACAGAGTAATGGAACACATAAAATATTCCAAAAACAAAAACACAGAAAATGCATAAAACAGGAGAGACATAGATATATGTGGTTCACCTAATTTGGGCTATTTCCACGGAGAAATAACCAATCCTTCCTTTATATTATCCCTCAAAATGAAGAGATACAACCTACAACAAATCCATTATAATTTCCTCTTCACTCTCACACAATATCCTCTCTGTTTTGTCGCTCAGAATAAACATAGGCATAATCACAATACAATTCCATCATATATAGCGAGGGGTTTCCTTCTAGGGAAAAAACACTAAATCAAACATAACTTCTACCATCAGATCATTTGCCTAATGAATGAATCAGATTGACTACAAAATTACAATATTTTACAAGGAAATTTTACATCTATTTTTAGCTTCAGGGGGGATGGTGGGGGCACCTCATAAAATCACCATCACCCGCCCTGAAAGTGATAAAGGACTAACATTGTTACCATCACCATCACCCCTTCCCAACTCCTGCTTCTTACCAAATTTATCCAAAAACCTTTGTAACCAAATCATTTCTTCACTAGCCTCTGTAGTAGAAACATACTCTACTTCTGTCATTGAGAGTGAAACAACACTCTGCAATTTTGAAACCCAACTGATAGTTGTTCCACCCACAATAAACATATACCCTATGGTGCTTGTTACACAACATTTTGTCACTCTCCTTATACTACCTGTTCCTTGATCCTGGAGGACCTCTATAGTGAACCCCGCATGCTTTGCCTTCATGAAGAAACTCCCATTGTGTCCCTCTTCATGAGCAGATCAATTCCCTTTTGCGACATTTCCCCTTAAAATTTCGTTTTGCCTAGTTTATAAGACCAGCACTAATGGCCTTTATCTCCGCCACACCGATGTGTAGATATTAGAACTAATCCTTGCATCGTTCGGAGCGACTGAGATGTGTTTCAGTCATACCAGTCCTGTTATGGAAAGTTTTTTTAAAGTAGAGCCAAAGCTTCCAGCTCTAGAAGCTATGTAACGGAAGTCTGGTAAATGGTTTGGCCAGATGGGGTCTAGGATGACAATTTTGGTTCCTTTCCCCTATAATGATGGAGCTACCTCAAGGGATAAGTCCTTCTCCCATGAGAATAGGATCCATCTCCCATCCATATTTCCTATATAAACCTCCCTTCTTCCCAAGCACAAACTAGTGTTAGTTGTAGAGTTTTTGGTTGAGTGTGTCTTGGTTTGGAGTAGACAAGCAAGCTATTACTAGTTGTAGCTATCTAATTGTGTGAGGGAGAAGTGTCATTTGGTTTCGAGTGAATACAAAAGGGAAGAGATTTAAAAGTATTGTTGTTTGAAGCCATCATGGAATGCTAGCAGAAGTGTGTGGGAACTTGGTCTTCTCAGAGGAAGATTGCAGCGTCAAGACAAATGGTTGTGATCTCTCTTTGATGTTAATATATGCAACTATCAATTGATTTCCTACATGTTTTGTAATATTACATATTCATGGCTTAATGTTCCTTGACTTGTTAAGTAGGTTGAACTTCAATTTGTATATTATTGTGTTTGTGTGTTGTTGTTGTTTACTTGTTTCAGGAGCTTGAAGAAGGAAGTGAGATATTGCTGGAGTGAGCAAGTGAGGACATCATCAAGCGGGATAGGCAGACCAAGAGGTAGGCCTTGTTGATTGATTCTAACCTAAGGCAATCTTCCATAGAATATATTTATTATGGCTAGACCCATGATTGGGCTAGAGGAATTCGTTCGTGTCTGCACTTATAATTTTACTTCACCAAAAATTTGTGACTCCCCAGAGGATCCCAATCCTTTTGTTTGTCTTGGATTTCATGATTTTGTGAGAAATTTTCTAGTTTCACGTTTTCCCTTTGGTTTTATTTCTTTTCTCCTATTTACTGGTTTGAGTCTAAAATTCATAGTAGCAGATCTAGTCCCTGTTTTCATTTTTTTTTTTTTTTTTCCTTAGCTACCTCTATTAACGCACTTAATCCATTGACAGTCATGCCGACTAGCCTCTAGAGGTTGTTGTCCATTAGGCAGTCACGCCGATGCCTGTAAGTGAAGATTAGGGCTTGACCCCAATCTTGGCTAGTGTGTTTTGCCCTTTGATTTTGACCCTGTATGCCTTTGCACCATTTTCTCCCTGACTAGAAAGCTTCATTTAGCTTGCTTTGTGTGCTTTCTTATTTTAGCCCACCCTCTGATGTGTTAAGTCTGGCCTTGTGTGAAGTTTTTTTTTTTTTTTTTGAATCCCTCAATCAACATTATTTTTGGCCAAAAAGTCATGCCAATCAGCCATTAGCACTAGTTGTAGTACTGGTCAGTCATGCCGATCAGTGCTACTTTTGGCCCAAAAGTCGCTCTGGTCTCAGGGGTAAGAAAAAATCAGAATTTCTCCCATTCCCGTGCCAATGTGTCTTGACCCTCAGACTCTCTTCTTCCTCCCAGAAGACTAGGCTGCTTTGTTTTCAATTGAATGAGTAAAAATGTCTCATTTGTTCTCTTATTTCATGTGTCTCTTTTCTCTTTCCAAGCATAGATTACATTGCTTGGTTTTTCGATTGAAGCATTTATGTGTTTGGTTTGTTCGATTCAGGGAAGAAGTTTCTTTTAGTTTTGTTTATAGTCCTTTGGATTTGATTGATGCTTGTTTGTTTGGAATTGTGAAAATTTTCATTTAAAGTTCTTTATGTGAAAGATTCATTTTGCATTTTACAAAAAGCAGAACATCATTCTAGTTTACTTAAGCGAAAGTATTGCATTAGTAGCGTTATTGAGAAGCTATATTTGCATCATCATAAACATTGGAAATGAAATGAAACTTTTTATGTTTTTATAGCAAGATTAAGTGCTTTTAGGAGATTTATTAGTGAAATATTTCATTCTTCGATTTTTGCATTAATTTTGTGTTCTCTATCTCTCAATTAGTGACAACTTTCATCGAAGACAAAGATCTCTTTTCTCATGTAGCTGCATGTAGGAGTTTTCAGATGACAGTGGTAGGGCCTCATAATTGAGACCTAATTCAAGATCAACCATTAAAATTTATTGAATGAACCAAAGGAAGCATTGAAGCTTAACACTCACATTTAGCGGTCTAGGCTAGAGATGTGTTCTAATGTCTTTAAACCTAGCAACTGTCATTAGCTTCGGAACTAGACAACACTAGTATGGACTTGTGCTCCGCATACCATCATGTATATAAAGGGAGACCCCACTAGGTTTGCAATCCTTTATCCTTCGGGAGGCGAGTCCGCTACCTTGTAAACATGATACATTGAACATAACATTTGGGGAGATTGTGTGCCCGTACTTCTTGTTTCACCGGGAGGTATTTTGCAGTTCATAGTTACTTGGTAATCCTTTTGCCTAGAATACTCTAAGTATTCATTTTTTGATATTTACTGTGTTATCACTCAGGTTGTCCCTAGGCTCCTATTAGGGATACGGCCGAGGTAACCACAAACCAATCTTCTGATTGCATGTTCTAGCCCACCTGCAATCGAAGAGGGCTCTCTCCTTTAGATTCAACCTTAGTTGATCTAGTTTCAACCTTAGTTGATGATTTTAGGCTAGCTTTTTGACTTCAAGGGAATGTTGACTGTGATTGGAAGGAAGGTAGGATTCTTGAATAAAGAGGCATAGTAAGGTGTTATAAGTTTTGAACCATTGGGCATGGAGTCACAAATTGAGGCATGCAAGCGTTTTCTTGGTCACAAGGGGATACGGAGCGGGATAGCCATGCAGGATACAATACTCAGGCTGCTGAAAGTATGGAGTGAATATCAGGGATGAAAGGCAAAAGAGAATCATTTCATCATGCTGACCAAGGGGAGAAGTGGATGAGTGGGATCCGGAGCAGTTAAGAATTCCAAAGACATGCACTCATATATGAAAGAAACAGTGTAAACTAGAGCAGTTAAGAATTCTAGCCCATAACTGTTTCGGCAGAAAACATCGAAAAGTGCATAAATTGAACTTAAGGTGTATTTAAACAAATCTTAAGCTATTCTTTTTTCCTGCAGCTTAGAAAGGCGGAAATATGATAAAAACATAAAATAAACAGGGAAGAAGAACACTTATTGGATCATGCAGAGACACAGGAATTCCGTGATCATTCCTTGGCCAAGAGAAAACAGCAAGTTGTTTCGCAATCCATGCTTTCAGCAATCTTTGATTATGAAAATATGACAATTATAGTGCGAGTCTTTACTCAGAGAAAATTGTTGGAGCTAACCAACAACTACTACTACCAACCAACCAACCCTTTACAATATTGCTTCGGGTGGTATTTATAAACAAAATATCAGGAAGACATCATTACAAGTGACCGTGACAGGTCTGCTTAGAACTCTTCAAAACCTAAATGCTTGCTGGAAATAAATGCAAGTAAATCTTTTTGGCTGTGCTGGGGGTAGCTGAATCGGAACAGGTGACGAGGTGGCCCTTAGGGACTAGATGCGTTGCTGCTGAAGTGAATGTGCTTTGGGGCTGCAGTTCGGCTTTGGTGCGAATTGAATGTGCAATTATTATGATTTGAGAGCTCCAGGTGACTTTGCTCTCCTCCTATGGATCTGCCAGAAGATATTCAATTTCTCTTGCTTTGGGCCGCTGCTCAAGATATTCTCTGATACACTTTGCCGCTACATTGATGATTTCCGCCGTCGACTGATACTCTTTGACACGCTTGAAGCCTGCTGATTTGATTTGATACACTTTGAACTCTGTGAATGATCTGCTGCTGTCTTTAAACCGAATCCTTTGGCACGATTGGGCGATTTCAGTTTTTTTCGGCGCGCAGTGGGCTCGACAATCAGAAGATTCCCTGAAGATTCCTCGAAATGGCCTATTTCCTATAGCGATGCGCGAATCGTGCTATTTGCACATCGAAAGTTGCCTCTGTTTCTTGATCTGGAGCTCCGAAGTGCAACTTTTCTCCTTGTGTGAAGCTTTTTCAGCTTTTCTCGCTGCTGACGTAAACACTGCGTCGGTTGTACGGCGGATGATGTCATCAGTGGGTCCCTGGTACAGCACGACGTGGTGGGGTATTGGTGGACTGTGGTGAAGAGACTCCGATGCGATATAGCGATATCGCGTCAGTGGAAAGAGGGGGATCATTGGGTTGGGCGTGTGGTGCTTGCGATTGCCGATATGCGATATCGCGATATCGCATCGGGGGAGACGGAGGGGTGAACGGATTGGACACTCGGCGCTTGCGATCGCCGATCATCGATTTCGCAATGTCGCATCGGCGAGGAACGGGTGGGCAATGTTTTGCATGAAAGTGAGATGGCGAGGTTGTGATGCGAAAACGGCTTTGAAGGGGGAAAAGGGTAAGTAAGTGGGTGTGAAGGGCCTTTGAAGTTTCGGAAGGGGTCTGAATACTTCGGGAAGTCTTATACTTAGGAAGAAGTCCAAAGTATGTGATAGGTGGCTTCGGAGGTTGGCTTCTTGCTTAGTTTCTGATAAACTAAGCAATTCCCGGGACTTGCTATGGTTATTTTTCAACCAGGGGGAGGGAATATTACATAGGGGAATTTACTTAATATTAATATGGGGACGGGAAACATAGGGAGCTACATAATAATGTTAGTGGTTAGTGTGGAGGTGGCAAGAAAGTGCCAAGTTCGGGGGAAACTTAGGCTGTTGTGGGGGGGTAGGACCATACTTCGGGAGAAGATATGGAACAACTTTGAGCAAAGCAGATCTTTACTTAACCAGAGTGATGAAGATGATGAACTAAAGAAGTGTCAAGCAGATCTTGACCTCTTTTTGGGGATGTTAGTTAATGATTGGGGGAAAACAGAGAAGGGGAGTTAGTTATACCTCATTTGAGCCTTTTGCTTACAAATCTTTGCTGATTTTGTTCTGCATGATATGATACCTGCAAACTTGGAACTTGTTAGCAATTCAACAGCCTCAGAACTACCTACCCAACCTGCTTCCTAGCATTTTTTCTTCTTTTGCTTGGGGGTGCACTTAGACTTGCAAACCCATCATACATTTTTCTTTTGATATCTTCCTATCTACATATTGCCCTTATTTCTTCCAGAGCCTAGATTAAACTGTTGGACTCTTCTGTTTCTCTACCTATCTAAGAGTCTGCTAAGATTAAACTGTTTGGACAGACTTACAATCTCTATATTCTAAAACATGAAATTTAAACCTAGGGAGCCCAAGATTAAACTGTTTGGGCCTCCCTTTAACTAAAAGTAGCGATACTAGGAAAATTTTTACAAAATTTGAAGGCAATTGAATGAATCTTGAAGTAACCTTCTTCATTTGGAGACTGTTTGAGCAAATATGGAGCATTGCAGCAGGCAAAGTATGACATATTTGGCCTGTGAAATGCCAATCATGAAAAATGAATACCTGCTGCAGCAGGAGCTAACAGTGGCTCCACTCGAAGATGGCTTCTCCTTGCGGGAAGTCAAGAACAATAGGCCAGAGCGCCTTGATTTTAAGTTTCTTGCTGTCCTCTACAAAACCTTATTTCCTTCAGCCGCTTTATTTCTCCTACCTACCTACCCTAACCAGCAACTGCTTCGCCGTTAGGTAAAATCAAATAACCAGTGCAGCCATTTAAGCAAATGTGAGACAAGATGATCTTGCTGACTGATCGTTTCTGAACGCAAAAGCATCATCTGGGCATATGCTTTTACAACCAAAATTGTGGCCTCCATCGTTTGGCACTGAAGCTTATGGTCTTCACTGAGGAAAGATGTTAGCAAAATTTTGTTAAGCCAAAGTTCCATGTAATCTGCGATTGGAACAATGAACTTACCCTATGAGAGAACTTCCTCTGCTTCGTTGGAATCTTCAGTAGAATCATGCAGAGTCTGTGAATCAGCAGGTGGCGGCATCTTCTCCTAAGTTGAGGACGGGAGACTTCGGCATGACTTAGGATCTTCTGGGTCGAGGGGAGCAGCTGCATCTTTGGTAATGAGCCTAGCAGATGATCCTTCTGTCTTTCCCTTGGATCCCAGATCACACAGAATTCTCAGGTCCTCAGGCAACAGTGTTCCCTCCTGAATATGGGCATGTAAGCTTAGGCATGATTCCGGGCTCTTTGGGATGGAAGGATCAGTTACATCGTCGGTAATGACCCTAGCTGTTGATCCTTCTATCTTTCCCTTGGAACCCAAATCATACTCAAGCTGTAATTCAGGAGACAACACTATTTCTCGCTGAACTGGAGGACGAAGATTTTGGCAAAACTCTTGAGGGTTGCGAAAATTATAAGCCTGAATTTGAGCTCCCAAGAGTTCAATTTCATTCTCATATTTTTGCACAACAAACTTAAGGAACAATTTATTTCGACCGCCAGGTATTGTTGACAATACCTTTCTGAAAAATCTATCATCAAGCTCAAATTCTGATAAACTTTCTCTGCATTTTTCTAAAGCTTCTTCTATCAGAAGTTCTTCCCAAGATTCGGTCATTCTCTTTTGTTGTTAATACACGGGGCACTTGGTTGTAAAATTTGGTTCGTTCCTCAGTGGAGCCTTTGATTGAAATTGAAGTGGAGTCGCTAGGTGGATGTCTAGATTCAGAAGTGCTTGATCTCTGTCCACCGCCAAAGATCAGAACTATACGTGACAAGCTTTCAAAAATAGGAGCACTTCCTCCATTGGGGTTTAAAGATGAACTGTGAGTTTGAATCCCCAATGGTGCGCGCAGATACAGGTCGACCGAGACTTTTACAAGTCGGTTTCTTCCACTGTAGAGATGTAGATTGTTTGCATTGATTTATCTAAGGAGGTCCCCAGTATGGTCGCCATTATGTTATCACTCAGGTTGTCCCTAGGCTCCTATTAGGGATACGGCCGAGGTAACCACAAACCAATCTTCTGATTGTAGGTTCTAGCCCACCTGCAACCGGAGAGGGCTCTCTCCTTTAGATTCAACCTCAGTTGATATGGATTCAACCTTAGTTGATGATTTTAGGCTAGCTTTCTGACTTCAAGGGAATGTTGACTGTGATTAGGAGGAAGGTAGGATTCTCGAGTAAAGAGGCACAGTAAGGTGTTATAAGTTTTGAACCATTGGGCATGGAGTCACAGATTGAGGCATGCGAGCGTTTTCTTGGTCACAAGGGGATACAGAGCGGGATAGCACGAGGATACAACATTCAAGCTGCTGAAGTACGGAAGAACATACAGGGATGAAAGGCAAAAGAGAATCATTTTCATCATGCTGACAGAGGGAGAAATGGATGAGTGGGATCCCGGAGCAGTTAAGAATTCCAAAGACATGCACCCATATACGAACGAAACAGGGTAAACTAGAGCAGTTAAGAATTCTAGCTCATAACCATTTCAGAAGAAAACATCGAAAAGTGCAGAAATTGAACTTAAGGTGTACTTAAACAAATCTTAAGCTATTCTTTTTTCCTGCGACATAGAATGGCGGAAAGATGATAAAAACATAAAATAAACAAGGAGGAAGGACACTTATTGGATCATGCAGAGACATAGGAATTCCGTGATCATTCCTTGGCCCAAAGAAAACAACAAGTTGTTTTGCAATCCATGCTTTCAGCAATCTTTGATTATGAAAAATATGACAGTTACAGTGTGAGTCTTTACTCGGAGAAAATTGCTGGAAAGAAACTGACCAACAACTACTACTACCAACCAACCAACCCTCTACAATATCGCTTCGGGTGGCATTTATAAACAAAATATCAGGAAGACATCATTACAAGTGACCGTGATAGGTCTGCTTAGAACTCCTCAGAAAAACTAAATGCTGCTGGAAATAAATGCAAGTAAATCTTTTTGGCTGCGCTGGGGGAAGCTGAATCAGAACAGGTGACGAAATGGCCCTTGGGGACTAGATGCGTTGCTGCTGAAGTGAATGTGCTTTGGGGCTGCAGTTCGGCTTTGGTGCGAATTGAATGTGCAATTATTATGATTTGAGAGCATCAAGTGATTTTGCTCTCCTCCTATGGATCTGCTGAGAGATATTCAATTTCTCTTGCTTTGGGCCACTGCTCAAGATATTCTCTGATACACTTTGCCGCTACATTGATGCTTTCCGCCGTCGACTGATACTCTTTGACACACTTGAAGCCTGCTAATTTGATCTGATACACTTTGAACTCTGTGAATGATCTGCTGTTGTCTTTAAACCGGATCCTTTGGCACGATTGGGTGATTTCGGGCTTTTTCAGCGCGCAGTGGGCTCGGCAATCAGAAGATTCCCTGAAGATTCCTCGAAATGGCCTATTTCCCGTAGCGATGCGCGAATAGCGCTTCGCGCTATTCGCGCATCGAAAACTGCCTCTGTTTCTTGATCTAGAGCTCCGAAGTGAGACATTTCTCCTTGTGTGAAGCTTTTTCGGCTTTTCTGGCTGCTGAGGTAAGCACTGCGTCGGCTGTACAGCGGATGACGTCATCAGTGGGTTCCTGGTACAGCACGACGTGGTGGGGTACTGGTGGACTGTGGTGAAGAGACTCCGATGCGATATAGCGATATCGCGTCGGTGGAAAGAGGGGGATCATTGGGTTGAGCGTGTGGTGCTTACGATTGCCGATATGCGATATCGCGATATCGCATCGGGGGAGACGGAGGGGTGAACGGATTGGACACTCAGCGCTTGCGATCGCTAATCGCCGATTTTGCAATGTCGCATCGGTAGGGAACGGGTGGGAATTTTTTTGCATGAAAGTGAGATGGCGAGGTTGCGATGCGAAAACGGCTTTGAAGGGGGGAAAAGGTAAGTAAGTGGGTGTGAAGGGCCTTTGAAGTTTCGGAAGGGGTCCGAATACTTCGGGAAGTCTTATACTTAGGAAGAAGTCCAAAGTATGTGATAGGTGGCTTCGGAGGTTGGGTTCTTGCTTAGTTTCTGATAAACTAAGCAATTCCGAGGACTTGCTATGGTTATTTTTCAACCAGGGGGAGGGAATATTACATAGGGGAATTTACTTAATATTAAAACAGGGACGGGAAACATAGGGAGCTACATAATAATGTTAGTGGTTAGTGTGGAGGTGGCAAGAAAGCGCCAAGTTCGGGGGAAACTTAGGCTGTTGTGGGGGGGTAGGACCATACTTCGGGAGAAGATATGGAACAACTTTGAGCAAAGCAGATCTTTACTCAACTAGAGTGATGAAGATGATGAACTAAAGAAGTGTCAAGCAGATCTTGACCTCTTTTTGGGGATGTTAGTTAATGATTGGGGGAAAACAGAGAAGGGGAGTTAGTTATACCTCATTTGAGCCTTTTGCTTACAAATCTTTGCTGATTTTGTTCTACATGATATGATACCTGCAAACTTGGAACTTGTCAGCAATTCAACAGCCTCAGAACTACCTACCCAGCCTGCTTCCTAGCATTTTTTCTTCTTTTGCTTGGGGGTGCACTTAGACTTGCAAACCCATCATACATTTTTCTTTTGATATCTTCCTATCTACATACTGCCCTTATTTCTTCCAGAGCCCAGATTAAACTATTGGACTCTTCTGTTTCTCTACCTATCTAAGAGTCTGCCAAGATTAAATTGTTTGGACAGACTTACAATCTCTATATTCTAAAACATGAAATTTAAACCTAGGGAGCCCAAGATTAAACTGTTTGGACCTCCCTTTAACTAAAAGTAGCGATACCAGGAAAATTTTTACAAAATTTGAAGGCAATTGAATGAATCTTGAAGTAACCTTCTTCACTTGGAGACTGTTTGAGCAAATATGGAGCATTGCAGTAGGCAAAGTACGACATATTTGGCCTGTGAAATGCCAATAATGAAAAATGAATACCTGCTGCAGCAGGAGCTAACAGTACTAACTGAACCGATCATACCATCAATGACATGAGACCTTGAAGGAGCTGCAATTATTTGACCGTGCTTTGGAAGATCAGGGATTTTTTCATGTAAAGTACCTGATTGCGTATAGACGAAGTCAAGGTACTGAGCCTGAGCAATGACTTGCTCTTCAGTGACAACTCCTCCCTTAGCTACATCTTCAGTGATTTTGGGTAACAATGATTTAATGAACCATTCTGCTAAAATTTGATTCAGAATGAAAACTTTCACTAAATGCATTTTACGTCGCCATTCATGAATATGGTTAGAAATATATGTGGACGTGGATTGTTTTAGTGAAGTTAACAGTTCTATGCCATTGTCGTATCTGATAGGAAACTAAAAATGAGTTAAGAAAGTAGTGGCTAACTAATTGAAATTATAAAAAGACCCTCATGGTAACTCAATGTACCATTTGGCGGCAAGACCAATAAGAGTTCGTTCAAAAAGACACAATCGAATTGAATCATCAATGATTGAATTAGATACACAACAGAGGTGATAAGTCATAATGTAAATTGATGGATTCTCTCCTGACTTACCCCTGAATTTTAGGATATCACTGGGCAACTTACTAGGCATTGGCGGCCAATACGGAAGATAGTAAATCAGATCGTTCGTAAGGCGCAACAAATCAGGTAAATCCAAAGTTGCAATAAATGGTAACTGACAGTTAGGGTCGCGAAAACCTTGAGTAATGAGACCAGTTCTAAGAGGAGGATATCCAAGATAACCTGGAATTGGATCTGCATTAGGAATGTTATAAACTCGTGGGAAACCAGGATTAACGAGACCAAACTGAGGTTGTTGAGGCTATTGATAAGTATAGCCAGGATACAGTTGATACTGATAAACTGGGTTTTGTATAGTAGGACTGAATTGATACTGTCCCTAGTATGGTTGATAGGTGAATTACAGTATCGTACTTGTACCAGCTTGTCTTGCAGGCATCTGGACCAAAATTTGAACTATAGGTCCCGACTATGGCATAGAGACTTGAGGAACTTGCACTGATGCAGGGATAATAGAAACCGGAGCTACAAATACTCCAAAAATAGGTGTGGTAGGCCTAATAGAAGTTGCAGTAGTTTGAGGCAGAGTCTGAGGTGTGCTAGGCCCAGGCTACTAAACTAAAGCAGGTGCAGGGGTTTGAATAGTAGGTTGGATAGGTTGCTGGGTTGGACCAGAAACCAAAGGTTGTCTAGCTTGATTAGATAAATGCACATTAGGTTGCATAATCTATTGAGTTTGAGATGGATTCCACACCATGTTCATTCTCGGGTATGGGTGTTTCCAGGAAAACTAGTGTCTATTCAGAGCTTCTAGTCCCACTAAGATGGGTAGCTATCTTAGAAACAAACAATTCAAAGTACCTTGTGTTTTCCTTTGTGAGAGAAAGATGAGAGAGAAGTAGAGAGCACCAACCTTAGTCTTTTTCTTGGCTCCTTACTTGTTTCCTCCCTCCTTTGATAGAGCTTTTCCACTCCTTCCTCACTTGTCTCGCTTCAAAGAACACCTGTAGAGTAAAAGCAACAAAATACCATCAAAGCGTAGAGATCTATAACCATAAACAATATAGGATCAGATGTATATTAACCATACAAATGTATAAACAAATATAAGATTCAGAAATATACAAGCATATGGAGGAAAACTCAAATAGCTTTATTGATAGAAGTAGTAGAAGAGAGGATTACAACCCAGTTGTATGATCCAATGCCATCCTCCTAGCATGAAAGCCCTCTTCACCTCATAAAAATCTAGATTGCCTAACAATACAATGCTTCACAGAGAAACCAACAACACTTCCTTACATAATACAAAATTCCAGCCTCTGGATCTCTAGGATGAGGGATCCATATATAGATATTTGCAGGGGGTGAGTTAGCTTTTGGGATTTTGATTAATGTCATTTCACTGATAGTTCTTGGTTCCACTTGGAGATTTCGTGATCTCTTACTCATCCCTGGGCGAATTCAAAGAGGTAAGTGTCATATGAGAAGTTTCTAGAAGATTCTCTAGGTTTCCACATAGCAAACTGCCTCTGCCATTTGTATGCTCTCGCTCATTTCACCCTACAAAAGGGCTCTTCAGTATGCATCGCACCCTCTATGTGTAGCAGGTGAGATGCATCACACCCTCAACATGGAGCAGTCTGTATGGTCCATTTTTGACTAGTTGTGAGCAGTTTTTCAGGGAGAACTTCTGGAAAATGATGTAATCAGTTGACCTTGATCCTTTAGGGTATGAAACAACACTTTTAGGGGTTTAGAATCCCTTGGTTTATGGACATATGTGATTGGGGTTGCAGTTCCCAAATATGTTTATAACAATGGGCCCATAAAAGGTTGTGCATATGGAGGACCATAATTTGGTTGAACATAGGGCTGATAATTAAGCAGTACATTTCTAGCTCCTTGTAAAAATGATTGACCAGAAGGTAGTTGGAAACCTTGAGTTGGGTACTGACCTTGAGGTTGATAACCCTAAGGCACGTACTGAATCTGGGGTTGATAAGGATCTTGAGGAATATACTGAGTCTGGGGTTGACCTTGGGGTATGTACTATCCTGAAGGTTGAAAATCTTGAGGTAGCCCTCCAGGCGGAAACTGAATACCTTGGGGTTGACCCCTAGGCTGTAATTGACTACCTTGAGGTTTCGCCCAGGTGGTAACTGACTACCTTGAGGTTTCCCCCCAGGCAGTAACTGACTACCTTGAGGTTGCCCCCCAGGCGGTAACTAACTACCTTGAGGTTTCCCCCCAGGTGGTAACTGACTACCTTGAGGTTTCCCCACAGGTGGTAACTGACTACCTTGGGGTTGCCCCCAGGCAGTAACTGAGTACCTTGGGGTTGAGGATTTGGAATACTAACAAACATCATAAGGATTTGTTTTGTGTTCAACATTTGAGTTCCATTACTACCAGATGATGACTCATGTTTAGTCGGTCAAGGAGTTGCTCCTGAAAAAGTACGAGTGAGTGACTGGTACCCTGAAGGAATAGAAGGAAAACTGTATAAAAATGTTTTCGGTGATTGGGAAAACATAGATGACTGTCTTGACATGATCAATGAAGGATAATAACCTCTTGGTGTAGGATGAAAAGGAATTCAAGGTGGTAAAAAACTAAGACCTGGGTTTTCTAAAAAAATTGTTAATGATAAATACCAAGCGTCACTCCTAAAACTTCTGTAAAATATTGATTCACACTCCCTAAGATTTCAAGTCTGATGGTTTTCAAGAAGAGTTACGTCTTCGTTTGGACTAACAAGTTCTTCAATATAAATGAGGCCAAAAGGAAGATTTTGAGTAATGATATTTCCTACCCTAGGTGAACCAGGATCACTGCAAGTTGGAGTAAGAAATCCTGAAGATGGTTCCAAAATAGCAGGTTTAGTGTCAGGCTCAGAAATTTCAGGTTCTTCGGCTAATTCACTGGAAGGAGAAATACTACCAGTAACTTCGGAAAATGAAATTGGCTCTTGAATATACTTTGTTGTTTGTATTTGATAATCAGGATGAACAATTAGAGATGACTCTTTGGATTCTAGTGATCCAACTCTACTGTCACTAGGTGATACGAGAGCTCGCAGCCCTTCAAGTTGGCTTGGTGTATACTTAGGAGGTTTCCCCTAAAGTCTACAATATTGTCTCGGTAATTCGGCCACGATTAAATATTAATTAATCACACGCAAACAAAGAAAATTCCAATAAAAACACCTAAAGTCTCTAAAGAAACAAAGAGCTGAATCACACGCCTAAAAAATTTAAGAGTTCAAACCATGCATAAACAGTAACTTCCCATACTAAAAACACTAGTTGGTGATGAAATCCAACTTAGTAGAAGTTTAATACAGAAAGGCCGGTTGGAACAATTACCTCGACAACCTGCTTAATGAAATAGACTGGCATAAGTTTCTTCAAAAAACTATCTCGAGTGAAGAGAACCCGCTAGAGAGTTCAAGTGAGTCTAGTCGACGTCTGCTCCAGGTACAGTGAGATCTTTCCTTCACCATCACCTTAGGAAATAATCTTAAGTTTATGGACACTAAGGTTACCAACAACAAAAATACAATCGGGGGAATAGTCTACGATCCGATTCTATGCACAAGGGTAGAGTATCAAAGCTCAATCCCTTTGAAGGCTCCTTGACATGGTCAATCCAAGGTTTACCAACAAGTGACCCCAAGCTCCTAGAAAATGGTTAATCCGAGGTTTACCATTTATAATATGCGTAGATATTATATCTTTCCCAGTGAAACAGAATTGATTATCTTAAAGGTTCTGACATGATCTCGTGATTGACTCCTTTAAGAGAAGCTTCCCAGAATGTATCAATTACAATTGGATTTAGTTCCTACCGCAAGATGTATCTACTTGTTTGTTTTAACTACATTGGAGAGTTAATTACTCCCTACTCCAAGATACTAGCCTAAGCTATATTGGTGATAAGAGCCCTAGAAAGAGAAAAGATTATAGATCAATTTTAATTAAGCGTTTATTTTATGGGTTGTTCTTTAAGTCAATAGTTATGGAAATGAAACTTTGATGGTGTGAAGATTCGACTCCAAACACACTAAAAAAATACACCTAAATTGATAAGCAATTCGTTTTTCTTTCAATAATTCTAGCTAAAAGAAAGAGTTTGAGAATGCAATTCTTTAAGAAACAATTCTTTCTTTCAACATGGAAATGGAAAGAAAATATTTTTGTTTTTTAATAAGAACTCAAAACGACACAAATAATTAATTTTCACGATAAATCCCTTTCACTTTTCAAAACTCGAAACTACAAACAAAAAAAATTGCTTCAAAAGAGATCTATAGGTTCTAGAAAAACACTCAAAACTACAAAACTAATTTTGAGATCTAAAAACTTTAAAAATATAATTGAATAAAAGCTTCAATTCTCTTTTTTTTTTGAGGACATTTTACTTAGTTGTTCAGTAAACTAAGGATTCATTTTCACAGAATAACAAACCAATAAAAAAACATCCAGATATGTTTTCTTTTGTAAAAATGAAATTGAGAACTTATAACAAAGTTTGTTCAAAGATTTGCAATGAGAAAACTAAATCTATTTCTCACAAAGGATAGATTTCACAACCAAGTGAGACTCATCAAGAAGACGAAAAGACACCAGGGTGATCTAAGGTTTCTCAAGCTTCTGATCTTTGAGTCACTAGAGAGACAAAGTGAAAACCACTTCAAGCATGAAAAACTTCTAGAAAATCATTCAAAACAAAAATACTATCATTACTCACTCACAAGAGATTTTTGATAGGAAAAATACAGATTTGGGTAGACACTGAGAATCCTAAACCAAACCTAAACTTAACTGGAAGAAGATATCTTAAGTTTTTCAAAACTTTTAATAGGGTTTGCAGGATCCAGAAGCAATAGGTGCGGTCCATAACTGTTTACTCAAGGAAACAAGCAGAGATGTCCGCGCTGTCTGTGAAAACAAAGTGCGGTCCCCAAAAAACTTAAAAGAAACAAAAAATACTTCAAGATTTTTGAAAGCTATTGAAGCAAGTATACATCAATAAAAGAACAGAAAAGAATTTTTCTCAAGTCAAAACAAAAGAAAACCAAAAATAAATTATTCCCTAGTGGAGTCACCAATTTGTTGGTCGGATAAATCGATCTTGTAGACAAGACTGATCTCCCTAGTATCAAAAGATAGTCTGGCAACAAACAGAGAAACAAATCTATGTTTCTCTAGACATATGCGATTTATAAATAAATACTAAAAAGGTGTTAAGATCCTACCTTAGATCCAATGCATGTTCGTATTAGTCATCCTCCAGTCATTTGAAAGAGTTATCTTTGAAGACCTACAATGAAAAACAACAAAACATTAAATAGAACCTGCAGCAAATATTATAAATCATGCCTATTATGGTGATCAAGGAATCCATAAAATAAACCATGAATTAACAGCTTATTGAGAAAAACAAATATATTTGTATTAACTTTGAATAGTATAAGAACCTTACAACCTTTTCAGTCTTGATGTTGCACAAGTTCTTCTTGGGGTTCGAAATAGGAATTTCCTTTACTTTGATGATTCTTGCACTCTTCCAAATGAGATTCATAGAGGTATGTAATCTCTCGTCATAAAAAAACAACTAAAGAAGACTAAGTTCCAACAACATTTTCCCTCAAAAAATAGTAAGCTTCTAACTCTCACCAGTTAACCAACTCAATGGTTCTTTTTATATTATAGAGGAAGAGGTTACAGTTCCACCTATGAAGGGATAGAATCCTCCTTTAAAGGAATAAGCTCCTTACATCAAGGGGTTAGCTCCTTAAGGTATGGGATACATGAACCTTAAAAGAGTGAACTTGCCACCTCAAGATTCCTTCCAGAAGCTTCTAGAAATAACTAAAAGTGAGTTTTTCAGAATATACTTACACATTTTTAACTTTTACATGGGTCCACACCTTTAACACAGAGACATTGCAACCAGGTTCATTGGAGACATGACCATTAGGTGCAGGACCGCAGGTAAAACAAAGAGAAAGTGTTGGGTTGTGTTATATTCTTTCCACGACTACCCTACGTGGTAAACTGGGGGGTTAGAGGGGGGGTAGACCCCCCCCTTCATTGCGTCGATTGCACAGCGGGGGGGGTAGCCCCCCCTATCTGAGGGGTTTGAGGGGGGTGGGTAGCCCCCTCTATGGGGTCTGGGACAGCGCCCTGGGAAATTTTTTTTTTGGACCTATGGTTTTCGGTCCATGGTTTTGGATGCGATGGCTTTTGGTCCATGGTATTGGATGCTTCGGCATGTATAAATAGGTATTGTAACATTGAAAGGAACAATAATGAAAAATCAAGCTGGTAGTCCCAGTTTTGGGATCCAGGGGAAAATCTTTGTGCATATGTGTTTTATGTGTTATGCTCTCGCATTGTTTATTTTCTTTGTTTTAGAATTCGTATGCAGGTAATTTCTGTACAGGTTTAAAACCTACAGAAAGTGTGGAACCAGAGTTCTAAAAACTTTTGAGAGCTTTTCTCTTATTTTCAAGGCTTGATATGAGGAAATGATGTTTTAGACTTGCAGAGGAGGAAAGTATGAGTGGTAATGAACTCACATAGATAACAGAATATCAAGGTGACAATTTTCAGTGCAACATAGATCCAAAGTCTCGCTTCTTCTATTTAAACTACTGCTGAATCTTGATAGCATACCCGTACATCATGCCGAGCAAGGAAATTAGGAACTCCATCTTGTCCTAGATGAACTTGTGTAGACAACTGCGATACTTGAGCACCAAATGTTGCTCAGTATCCTTGATACGCAACTTCGTGCGAAGGCTATGGAAAATATTTGTGAACTCTAACACATATTGGTCCCTTCCCTGCCATAGCATGGTCCACTTTATGTATTTATCTTCATAGCTCCTGAAAGGGTAATATTGTTCCTTGATGGCATCTTGAAAAGAATTCCAGGTGGGTGGGGCTAAAAACAACGAGGGTTCACTCTCGTCCTTTTCTTCATAGTATGTTTCCCACCAGTCCCTGATGTGCGGGATGGCTTTGAGAAATTCAAAAGTAATATTTTCTTGATTGGAAAAGTCATAAACTAAAAAATATCCTTCCAACATATTTAACCATTTATGTACGATGTCTACATCTATCAGGCCTTCAAATATGGTAATATCGAATTTTACTTGTACCTTAAAAGGAGTGGTGCCTCCAGAGTGGTTGTTGGATGAAGATGCATCACTTGTGGGTAGTCGTCAAAGGATCTGGGCAAAGTTATCCATCATTGCATCCCTTTGTCGCTCAAGTGCTTCCTCGAGCAACATTTTGAAAGGATCTCCCCCACCCTCATCTTTCTTGTCTACTGCCATGGGAGGTCATTGGGTTTTGTGAGGCTGATCTTGCAATGGTTCAACCAAATCGAGCCCTAACTACTTATACCCTGATCTCATCGGGGACATGCAAAGAGAAACAGAGAAAGAGCATGCCACTCTAATACCAATGATTTGAACTTAAAAAAGAACACACCAACATACAAATATAATCATAAATACAGAGATGTAGCAGAAAAAACACTTCATTTCATTAATAGAAAAATACTAAACTATGCTTACAAACAGAATGGAAAGAAGATAGCTCAGGCAATGGTAGCTTTTCTTTGAGAGGAGATGTGGCAGCTACATGCCTCTCAACTATGTTATAATGGGGCTCAAAGGCCTATTTATTATTGAGAAACAATGGAAAACCCTAAACATCCAAAAACCTAACCCTAGGAGATGAAGCACCAAAGTTGTGGGCTCCATTTGGGTAAATTGGTACATCAATTTCCTGGGGTCGTAACTTTGGCATATGATCTCCTTTTGTCTATCATAATAACTCGTTTAAAGATCTCGAAGAGAAGGCCAAAAACAATCTAGTGTCCTAGATTGTGACAATTTTGGTCTCTCTATTTTCCCTAAAAACTTCGTTTAGGGCCTCAAAATGGCTTTGGAAGTTCAAGACCCGAAAAAGCAGCCAAAAATAGTAAACTGTGTTACAATTAAGGAAACCAAAAAACTAAAAGAGACAATGTTGGGGGTCCAAGTGGAATAGGTGGGTGGCCACCAATATCCACTTGGATCAGGAATTTGTTAGCACCTAAATCCACCTTAGGTTGAAAGAAAGCAAAATTTAGGGTAACCACAAACCATGCTCAGTCTGGTAGCTAGCCCTACCAGAACAGGAGAGGGCTCTCTCTGAGTCACACTCAGTGAATAGATAAATGAAATGGCCTGAGATGACTTATAGTGAAATATTTATGTTAGGCTAGTAAGTGAATATGGATACAAGGAGTGATTTTTATGAATGAATGTGTTTCTGGGATGGTATGGGACCAATGGACCTCAAAGAATAGAGAATTTAATATAAAGACACAGATTACTTCATGAGGCAAGATAGGCAGAGAGTCCAACAATTTAGTTTGAAACAATGCGGAATGGAGAGATTGCTTATGAGAGTGAAAAGGGCATACGCACATGAATCCTTTTCAACAGAAGAAAGAACATTGAACATGAAATTTTCCCACAGGAAGAGCAATAAAATTGAATTCTACCTTATCTAACTTGGAAAATTTCACTAGAAATGAATATGAAATGAGCTATGAAACATAAAAAGATACATATGAAACATAAGAGACACATTTGCTACACTCACAACCACATGAATCTCATGAAACAGAGCCACTACCTTTCATTAATCCTCTGTAAAAATATACAATGAAGAAACAGAGTTTCTTTGCCACAGTCTCCCAGAAGTTACAAGCCAACCAACCCTTTGCAAATAGTTTGCATACAATATATAGAATGTGCCATGAAGAGATAGAACGCCAAAGGGTTGGAGAGTTACTTGAATCATTACAAAATGAAGGTGGAGAGCCAAACATCAGCTACAAGTGCAGCGCCACAAACATGACAAATGGCTTGGGTGACTGTTTGCCTTCCTTTTCCACTTGGATAGAAGCAAATCTAGAGTGAAAATATTTTAAATTCCACCTTAGGTGCTGAAAAAGTGAACTATAGATGAGCGGGCCCACATTGGAGAAGTCATGAATCGAAATTTCACAAAACAACGACAAATTGGGCCTTTTTTCCTATATGCGCCGCGCCACTTTGGGGCCAGTTTTGAGGCACTTGCAGGAGTCCTAAATGTACCCAAGTGTGCTTGTTGGAAAGCCTATCCTATATACTTTCCAACCCAAGTGGAATTTTTTAATTGAGAGCTCATTTGCCCCTCCAAATCTTCATTCTCCCAAGACTGCTTCCTGTGTGTCAAAATAGGGGCAGTGAGGCCATTTTTTGGGTGTTTTTGGCCTCCTGGAGACTCAAATCTTGCCCAAATTTCTTTGTCTAGTGCTAGTAGTTGTGATTTTGCATGTTGAATCCAAAAATGCAAACCATTTCTCATTTGGATTTCCCAACCCTATGCGTCGCGCTAGTGGCGCGACGCACAGGGAGAAAAAACCTGTGTTTGTGCCAAAAAATTTCCATGTGACCAAAATTGTCCCAAAGTTCTTGAAATTTGGGCTGGAGGTTCTCTAAGAGGCACTATGCTGGGCCACAGAAGCTTCAGCCAAGATTCAAAGCCGATATTTCTCTTTTGCCTCTTTTGTTGCTCTGCTCAATTTTTCCTTCAAGCTCCTTATCCAGACCTTTGCACTCATGTTCCGTGCCCTGTAATGACAAGCCATCCTCCTCAGTATGGTTTTGTCTCTATTAGCCTTCTCCAACAGTCTCTCAAGGTGGATATTGATCCACTCTAACCAGGACTCACGGTCGTTGTTGATCTCTTGCTCCAAGGTAGTGAGCTCGATCCTCATTTGTTGGGCAGCTTGTCGATTCTCACGGATGCTTTGCAGCTCCATGAGTGCCTGCTAGTCCTCAAGCTGCTTGTTCCTCTACTCCAGATACTTAATGATCCATCTCGACCTCTCCACATTGAGTGACAAGTCTTGGATCTCCGTGTTCTGCTCCTAAATGGTTATCCTAAGTCGGGCATTCTCCACCTCTGCCTCATCATCCTGAATGAGGATGACATCGATCTCCTATCCACCTGATGGCCCCTCATCATGCACGGGCTTCTTGCCCTTGTCTAGTACCTGTGTCATTGATGCTGGAAGTGAGGCCCCTTCCACCCTGGGTGGAGATAACACTCACTTTGCTGCTGCAAACAAGCGCCTACTGCCTCTCTGATATGTAACAAAAACTGGCATGGTCGTGGTCTCATGATGCTCATACTGATGAGAAGGACCACCAACCTCCTGCTCTGGCTCTGATAGTACCTATGATGTGCTGAAGAAGTCACAGGAGATGAAGCCCTCCTAAGCAATGCCATGCAATCCCAATTGATGATCTACCAAAATCCGGATAAGAGCAAAGTGATACACACTGTTAAGCTGTTGCTGAGGGGTCGTATGCAGCATGAAGGTGGTCATCCTTTCTATGTTCCTGCATATGAAAAATGGGAGGTTCATCATCCTCACCCTAGTAAAGTGCATGAGAAACCAGATACGATAGGCATATAGTCGAGAGAACCTCCCCTCATAGCTGAAGTATTTCATGATCAATCTCATGAGTGGAGCATACTCATCTTTCAAGTATCTGAAGGGAAAGACTCTTGTGAGCTGACTCAAGAATCTGGCCTTGATGTAAGGCTCATAATGTTGCCTATCCACGTTTTTCTTCTTATGCCACTGTTCTCCAACATTTGGTATACCTGTTGCCACTGATATAGTTTCGGGTGTCAATGTGAAAGTGACCCCGCCCAAGATAGACTGACCTCCATGTAGATGAAGCACAAATAGACGGGCCAACTCATGATAAACTCTAACATTTTCCACCCTTTGACAAAATTTAAAACATGTTAGGTGCTGAAACATGACATGGCAAGAGGGCATGCTTGTAATTCAGTGAGGGTAATGGGCTCATCCCTGACATGTTTGCCACTCTTGTGATGTCTCCTGGGAGCTTGCTCTTCTGAGGATGAGTCACTTTGTGTCTCCATCTCATACTCTGATGAACACTGTGATGTCATGACTACTGTGTGTACTATACCTAGGTTGCCCTTTGATGATGGTGTGAGGATGGGTGCCTTTGTGATATCTGTCACCAAGGGGAGCAATGAAACGAGGATTATTAGGACGAGAGTAATGTGATGGGAATAGGAGTTATAGGGAGAAGTTTGTTTAGGGATATGGGAGGGGTTGGGTATTTTGATAGGGTAGGGTTTGGGTGTTATGTTGACCAAAGAGTGGAGGGATAGGGGAGAGGGTTTGGTAGTAATTTAGGGTAGGGATAATAGGAAAAATGAGAAAAGGGGGGTAGGAAAAATGGTAGGTGAGGGAAAAATGATGGGTGGAATGGAACCTTGGCACTAACAACACACTTTTGCAACAATAGCCATCATGGTTTTTGGTGCTTTCTTATGGTTGATTTTATGAATTTGGTTGCCCTCAAACATCGCTATAAATCACCATATCATTTATAAAATTTGATGAACAAGTGATGTCATAGAGCCTACCTTTCACTTTGATGGGCTTCACAAAAATTTGGAGGTGATTTGGCCTTGGTTTGGCCCTTGGTCTGTGTGTGCCGCACGCAAAACCCAGTGCCCCGCACCCTGGGTGTGCGCTACACCCGTGGAAAAATCGAACTGCGGGCTGGCTCTGTGTGCGCCACGCCCTCTGTGTGTGTTGCACCCCTGAGTATGTGTGCCGCGCCCTTCAGTATGTGCGCCGCGCTCCTTGAAACTGCCTCCAACTCACTCAAACACGCACGATGCACACTCACACCCTTTGCAACGTTTCTCCAAGGCTTGGAGTAGCACAATGACTTTGATTTTGATGAAAACTTGTATATATAGCTTTGGAAGTGATGGGTTAAATTTTTGCCTCCTCAAAAACCCATTTTTCTAATGTTATGTTTTGACACTTTTTCATTGACTTTAAAACACACTGATTTTCACTTTCCCTTTGAAATTTTAGCTCAAATGATGAAATTTTCGGCACTCTTTGCAGGGATTGCATGACAAGACAATTTGGCCATGGAAACCATGACTGCATCTAAAGAAATCAACTGGCGACTTTTTTGAAAATTTTGTCATAAATGACACTGTTTGACTTTTCTTCAAAACAAAGTTTTGAAGAAGAGTTGAAGTCTATCCACATGACGATGAAGCTCTCTGAATTATAACTGTGTAAGGGCCTCACTCTGGCCTGCATGGATTTATTGAATATGTTTAAAGACCAAATTGATGAATCCCTAGACCTAAACATCGAAAATGACTTTTGTCCTTTAAAGGACCAGACCTTGACTGTCATGGACTTTGGTGATTATTGACAAAAGACCTAAGCCAGCAGGAGCCAGACATGAGGGGGAATGACTAGCATGACATTCTCCATTAGATTATGGCATGCCCCTAGCGGAATGCAGCTGGGTGAATGGAGCGAGACACCTGAAAATGAAATGCATAAAGAGTTTTGATCTTTGACAGAGGACTGACCAGACCGACTCTAACAAAATCCACATTGTATGGTGGTTTTTTACCATGTGGACATCAATCTCTCGGGGGAGCTTATTCAACACTTCTTCCTCGAACTCATCTTCAAACATGTCAATTGGTGTAATTAACCCTACCAATGAAGGTTTTGCATCTGAAAATGTCACTAATATGATTTCCAGTAATGTTGGTAATCCACAAGCTAACCCAACAGGGGGTTATTATCCGCTTGGATGGCAACCGTCATATTCTCTGCCTTGAGGACGAACTTTTGGTGGACCTTACCATGTAGCTGGGGGAAAGGCCCCCGTTGGAAACTACTGTAATTATGTTGAAATGCCTCAAACCATTTTGGTCAGCTTGTTATACCTCAACCCGCTGTTGGAATGCCTTATCCCGGATTAAATACAGTCTGGAACCCTTGTCAACAATCAATTCTTGTTGCTTCTCAAGTGCGTTTGTATCAACCTGGCCAACCTCTTGGACAATCGATGCAATGACTAACGTTTCAAGGTATGCCTTCTCAAGTCCAACCAAATGTCCAGGCTAACCCATTGACACTTGCCCAACAATCGCTTCTAAAGCCCACCAAGAGTACTCATCAAACTGTGGGGAAGTTTTCAATGCCAACGACTGTTGAAAACCTAGGTTCAACTTCACCTCAAACTCCCATTCCAGTAGTATCACAAATACCTGTCTCGCTTATGTCATAGGTTGCTATGGAACCACTTGTTCAGTCTTTACCTCAGGCATCTAGTGTTCAATCCATTCCTACGATTCTGTCAATACCTCAAATACTTGTTTTTCAGCCTAGCATCCCATATATACAAGTACCTTTTCAAGGGCTACCTTTCCAAGGTTTACCCCAAAGTCAGTTTGTTCAAGGTAGATGTATTCAAACTCAATTTCTCCAAGGTCAACCCTTTCAAGGACAGTTTGTTCAAGGTCAAATGGGTTAGAGTGTCCCCTTCCAGAATACCTGTACCCAAGTCATACATTTCAACAACCTATTCAACCACAATACGGTATGGCTCATCCTAGATACCCTGGAGGTATGTAGATTCCAATTGCTTAGCCTATCCCAGGATATCCTGAATATCCTCCTCCTTGTATGGGAATCACCCCTCAGGGTTATGAATATCCAACGTAGGACCCTAATCACTAGTTTCCCTTCATTGCAACTTTGGATTTTCCTGACCTATCTTAGTCAACTAATGATCCACTTCTTTATTTACCCTATTGACAAGCTATTCCTACTAAGTTTCCTAGTGATATTCCTAAGTTTGAAGGTAAGTCGGGTGAAGATCCTTCCAGCTCATTAAATGATGATTCTATTAGATTACAACTTTTTCAACAACCCTTAAGCAGTTCGGTAGCCAAATGGTGTGTATAATTTCTGCGTGCTTCCTTCAACACATTTAATGCCCTTGCTATAGCCTTTTTGATCCATTTTTAGTTACCCATTTGGTATTACAATGGAACAAAACTTTTGACTTCTTTGAAGCAGTCAATGTTAACCATATATTAGATCACATTAACGAATGGAGACGAATATGTCGCCTAGTTAAAGTTTACATTCTAGACCAGATTTTGGCTGAATGGTTCATAAAGTCACTTTTTCCAGTAATAAATAAAGACGTGGCCAAAGGGGGTGTTGTAACTAAACAACAGGTAATTGCTCGCGGTCAATATCTCAATCTTGTTTATACTCAGTTTGGTACTTTGTATGAAAAAATCCCAGGTTTACCTCGATCTACTCCAAATAATCCACCTATTCCAAGATCACATACCACAGATAGCATGATTGGTTCCGTGAGCCAGAAATTTAAGAACAAAAAGAAAAATTCTAAGAATGTTCAAGTTTTGACTCTATCTAAGTCACCTAATGAAGGTCCTTCTCCCAGAATTACTTCAGAAATTAATGTCGTAGATACATCTACTGACAAGGGTAAGTCATCCGGAAATAAGAAATAGGGAAAAGGAAAAACTAAACAAGACAACTGCTCTAAGGATATGTCAACCAATAATGAACGATTTGATGAAAAGAGGAAACCTCACTATCATTGCTTAATTTGTGAGGAATATCATTACATTAAGGAGTTCCCTCATCAGACCAAAGTTTCCAAATTCGTCCAAAGTTCACCCACACCCACTGTTCTAAAGTATCCTTTTCCTCCTCAAGACAATAAAATGGTCCCTCGCAACCAATCCTCGTCATCCCCATCGACAGATATCATGATGATGTCTTCTAGAGTTATGGTAGCAATGAGATCCAAATATTACACGTAAAAGAGTCCTGTTGAAAATGGAGATGGCTCCAATTCACCTGGTTAAATGTCTGTGTCTACTACTCCTTATTATGAACCATTACATATTGAAAAACTAAGTCTTGATATGATAATTTTCTGACTCCTAAGGCTATGCTTCATAAATCAGCCTTTAATCCTCATGTGTGGGTTGCTCAAAATTATAACATTGTCGAAGATCTAGCTATGTCACCTTTGACCATGTCTTCCCTTGAAGTGACACAAACTTGTCCAACACAAAGGAAATTGTTATTATCATCCATAGGAGCTGTAGATACTCAAGGCTCCCATTTGATTTTTTTCGATCTCGAGAATCATGTCCCGCATCTCCCACATCAACTAGATTTTCAAATACCATTTCATGTCGAAACTCGACGAGTTTTTCGAATAGTGATTGACGAAGGAGCATCGACATGTATTATGTCCATTGTCTGTTCGAAAGCCTTGGGTTCTCCAAAAATCAATCAATCTCCCACAACTTTGAAAGCCTTCAATGGAAGAGGTTTTCATCCGTATGGACTTTTAAATGATTTTCCAATAGAGTTAGAGGGAAAAATAGTTGTAATAGACGTTGAGGTTGTTCATGCTCAAGTTGACTATAACCTTTTGCTTGGTCAGAGTTGGACTTATGCCATGGTGACAGTATTCTCGTCATATTTTAGGATGATTATGTTTCTTCACAAAGGAATAATTGTGAAATTGGATCAATTGTCCTACTATACCTCTAACCATAATTACATCGGCAGTATCCCGTTTGTTGGAAAATCCACCACTCCATATGAAGAAGTTGGTGTTGGCCTGCTCAAAGACTCATCTTGGATGGGAACTTTCGCATTCCCTCCATTCATTCTTCTTCATAATGAAGCACATATTAACATGATTACATGAAGTACTTTTGAAATGGGAGATCCATGGAAAGTACCGTCAGAATCAAAAATGATCCTAAATGGTGATGAAATGCCTCATAGTCCTTTTGAGTTAGCCTATGAGGCCATTCAGTCTTTTTCCAACCCATCAACATCTGATGATGATAGAATGAATACAATAATTGATGAATATTCTCATTTGTCATGCTTGGAACCAATCTTTATGCCTCATCCTTTTAACACATATTTTTTAACTAATGAAGCGATTATGAAAGTGATGAACTTGAATGAAATTCCATGGAACGATACTCATCATCATTCAACTTTCTTACAATCCTTTGACAAAATCAAGAATAATTTGTCATCACTATTTTCATCTGAGACCCTTAGCGATCCTCAAAATCCAATATCTACCCTTTCTTCCAGTTCTGAACATAATTTAGGGAGCATATCAATAATGATACCTATCAATATATCAATGAAGCCTGAAACAATTGAAAATATTCATATAGGAGCCTCTTGTTTGTTAGAATAGATTTCAAGATAAAAAGCCTTATTTCAGAAATTCCATGACATTTTTGCCTGGTCCTACAAAGAGATGTTAGGAATCGACCCTAGCATTGTTGTACATGAAATAAAAACTTATCTAGATTCTAAGCCAGTTAGGCAATGATTACGTCTGATATTTCCATGAAAAGTCGTTGGTTTCAAAACTAAGGTTGAGAAACTGCTGAAAGCAAGATTCATTTACCATGTTCCTTTAACCAATTGAGTATCCAATGTTGTGTCTGTTAATAAAAAGAAAGGAATTATTCGAGTGTGTGTCGATTACGGAGATATCAACAAAGATTTTTCCAAGGACAATTATCCAACTCTTTATATTGAACAAATTGTTGATCACTGTGCCGGGAATGAAATTTTTTCCTTCATGGATGGATTTTCTGGCTACAATCAGATAAACATACCCCCTTCCGATTAGTATAAAACCACATTTATATACCCATGAGGAACTTTTTCTTATCGCAAACTCCCAATTGGCCTAAAAAATGTTGGCACGACTTTTGAACATGCAATTTCTTATGCATTCCATGATATCAATCATATTGTTTAGTGTTATTTAGATGACCTACAAGCTCACTCCATGGAACAACAGGATCACCCATTGCACTTAAAAGAAATTTTCATTAGGTGTAGGAATTACAATATTAGCTTGAATCTGCACAAATGTGTTTTTTGTGTGTAATCCAGTCAGCTTCTAGGTCTCATCATTTCAAGGGAAGGAATTCGTATTGATCCCCTCAAGGTAGAGGCAATTTTTAATTTTCTTTCTCCTTCTAGCCTTACTCAACTCCAAAGTTTGCAAGGGAAGGAAAACCTTTTGTGTAGATTCATCCACAATTATGTTGAAATAACATAGGGTTTTACTCGACTGTTGAAAAAGGGTATTCCATTTTTCTGGGATGAGCTTACTCATAAAGCTTTCTATGCATTGAAGCATGCACTAACCAATGCACCCTTACTACATCCACCCGATTATCATCGAGGCTACTTTCTGTACCTAGCTACATTTGATGCCACCATTGGAATGGTGTTAGTACAAGAGGATAATTCTAATAGCGAACATGTGGCTTACTATTTGATTAGGAGTCTCACTAAAACTGAGATTAAATATGTACATGTGGAGAAGCTAGCCGTGGTAGCTGCGGAAGCTATTCAATGATTCCATCGCTATATACGTCTTTGAAACATGACTATCATTTCATATTGAAACCCTATGATGTACATTCTCATGAAACAATTGCTAGGGGACAAATACTTGAAGTGGATAATCATTCTACAAGAGTTTTATTTGGAATTTGAAAAATCCAAATCAAAAAAATCCTTGATTTTTGTTGAACTATTGTGCGACTTTCCCCATACCGACATAGAAATTGTAGCAGAATATTCTTTTGCTGACAGATATCTCTTTCTTATTAGTACCTTAGATCCTTGGTATGGAGACATTATTGTATATCTCCAAACAAAAAATTTTAGGTCAAATTTATCCAAAATTGATCGTTAATCAATCTGATACCAACCCCAACAATACAATATTATTGGCGACACTCATTATCGTCATGGTGCTGATTCTTTATTTTGATGTTATTTAACTTTTCAACAAGCTGAAAAAACTTTAAATGAATGCCACTCTAGAGCATGTGGCACTCACATGTTTGGGTATGCTACCGCCCAAAAGATATTACGTGTTGGCTATTTTTGGATATCAATGTTTAAAGACTGCATCACTACAGTCCACAAATGCCATAATTTTTAAATTTATGATCGCAAAATGCGAGCACCTCTTGCTCCTCTTCACCCAATCATATCTATCAGTCCTTTTGCCAAATGGGGAATTGACTTCGTCATTTGTAAACCCTCACTCGATCGAGGGGCATGGATATAACATCCTTGCAGTCGATTATTTTACAAAATGGGTAAAGGTGATGCATACATATAGAGACGATGGTGAAACTGCAACTATTTTCATTTTCAATCATGTGATTTCTTAGTTCGACGTCCCACAAGATATTGTTACAGAACATGGTAGTCATTTTCGTAACTTTATGATGGTCTAACTATCTACACAACTCGGCTTGTGCCATGATATCTCTACTTTGTATTATCCACACACTAATGGTCAGGTCGAAGCTGTCAATAAATTTTTAACCAATATGATTAAACTGATAGTTGGTATGAATAAAGGAAACTAGCACTCTATGCTCTTTTCAACACTCTGGGCTTGCCGCACTACTGTAAAAACATCGATCATTTTTACCCCTTTTCAACTCGTTTATGGTTTGAAAGTCGTATTACCTATTGATGTGAAATTATCTCTTAAATTAGCTATCAAATTGTTACCTGCTACCTCTACAAACAAAGAACGCTTTATACATTTAGTTCATCTAGATGAAAATTGTTGTAATGTCGTACTGGCTAGTGAAGCTCACTAGAAATGTGTCAAATCCCAATATGATCAGACATTAATCCTTGTACATATTCAGAAGGTGACCTAGTCTTGGTCTATGATAAAGCTTATGACAAGCTAGGTGTGGGGAAATTCAAGCCCATGTGGCATGGCCCTTACATCGTAAAACCTATATTACGTAAAGGTGCCTATGAGTTGGTTGATTACGATGGTGTTCCTTTTGGAAAGCCCATAAATGGTCTTTACCTAAAGAAAATTTTTTCATAAAATTTTGGTGAATATTTGTACATTATTTACCATTTTTAGGTATGTGTGATAATTAGTGTTTTTTACATTTTTTACTACTTACCCTAATTATCTCATTTTTACCCTTGATTTACAGATGTCGACATTTTGTTCGACTTACATTGGATTTTCTGATGGCACTAGTTGAAGTACTCAGAATTTATCTTCCACAACCTGTGTTATCTATTCACCCAGTGATGAGCTAGTCTCTATTCATGGAATATGTCTCAGTCAAACAGCGAACAATATAGCAAAATGTAGCACAGTCATTGAGCTATTAGCTGATGCCATTACATTTTGTATCCGACGTTTGATCGTTAGGTTAGATTCACAACTCGTAGTATTACAATTAAATGATGTCTATTCAGTAAGGAGTCCAACCATGTTAAGGGTGTTTTTACAAGTCTATCTCTTGGAAAGGCAATTTGATTATATCAAATATCAACACATTATGAGATATTTAAATACATTGACAGATGCATTGGCAAATCATGTGTTAAATAAACATTGCAACATTTGTAAATTAAAAACAATATTCATTCATACATTGATAGAGATAAACATAGGTAAAAAGTAACAAATTTTTCATTAAAATAGAGTTTGGGTGTGTCTACAAAATATGTCATCCAAGGACATAAGGCTCTGTGGCCTTTTACTTTCTGAATATGCTGACACCAAAAAGTCAAAAATGGTCATAGAAAATAGAAAAACTAGGCATGATGATGCTCATGATAACACACGATAGCATGAGCAACTTGACGCAACAAATGTCTCAGAGGCCCTGGAACCCCAACTACGTGTCTTTGATAGACATGGGAATGTCATCAACTCCAATATTTGGGATGTTGGCAGTTAACCTCTCAAGGTTGTGCTCCAATTTTGTCAAGATGGAATCTACCTCTGGGTTCGTTGTCACAGCTACTATAGGTTGGTCGCCTCATCTATCATATCATCTCATCATGACTAGTCGGGTTGGACCCACATTTGAACATGCATTTTAGATAATTAGCCTCTCAAGACAAAAAATACTTAAAATGAAAATTTTGAAAATATGTCAAAATTAGAAATTCTTACTGAGATCACCCCACTGAGCTCCGAATGGAAATGGGATATTAGGATCACCTCAGTAATCCATCCCGACATATAGAAAGTCCTCGATTGGAACAATATGCTAGCCTATCCAATCAAAAACTCTATCCTATACCTCACTATAGCACTATCACTTCCATGACATGCCATCAGTGCAACCCACCTCATTAAGTGTGGATCCTTCAAACCCTCCTCGTCTACCAGAATCTGTTGTGGTTGAAGAATATGAACCCTCTCTAGGGAAAAGGCAACGATAATGGCACCATAACCTAAATTCTTTAGTTTACCATTCTTGCACCTGGTCAATTGGCCCTTCATGTTTACCACTACTGCCTTGCACTAGTTGTATATCATGGATTCCTAGCATTCCACAGTCATCTGCATCTGTGCCCGTGTGGCTAGATTATGGACAACACTGCCACACATTTTGCAAACAATGAAAGCAATGGTCCTCAAGGGTAAAAGTTTGATGGATTGAATGTCAATTCGTCCATATTTGGTAAGTGAACCACTGCAAAAGCGCCATAGATATTCATAATTAATATCTCCCCCTACTCTCAATCCAAATAGTGAAAGATCATCTCCCTGATGAGACAACCCAGTCAAAAAATAGATGTCATCAGCATCAATAGTGAGGCGATGATCAACAGTCACAAAGAACTATTCCTGGACATTCTAGTTCCTCACCAACCATGTCATTAGATCTACTTGGGCTTTCATCCCAGGGATAAGCCAGTATTTCAAGAGGCCACAAGTCCTAATAGCCTGTAAAGTGGCCGGATCCGCCAAAGCAACTAAATCATTGGCTTCATGCTCTATTTCCCTCCACTCCATTTTCGAGCAATCAAATGACATGAAATTACCATTTAAAAGAATGTAGAAGAATTTTTGAAACTCATTTCATGTTTTTTGGGGTTAAAAACTTGTTTTAAAAATAGCCGCCAGTGCCTGTGTGACCGCCATTTTATGGACAAGGCACAACTGTGCGGAATGTTCTAGTAAAATTCTACGCAGGCAGAGATTTTCCTTATGGAAAATTTTATTGGCATGCACTTGCTCGATTGAACGAAACTTGCGTAGGGCCGAGGGAACATTTTTGAACAAATATTTGTCCTAAAAAACCAAATGAAAGCTTAAAATTAAAAATTAAATGGATGGATAGTCTACTTGGAGGAAACAATGAACGATTTCGTCCAATGGTTGGGTCAGCATCAGTCTTGGAAGTTTTGTTGTAAAAACTCCTCTCTCTGCTTTGAATTGGTGAAAATGCAAATGGTAAAAATAAAATTACTTTTTCCAACTTTTCTAAGTTTTTTGAGCTTAAAAAATATTATTTTTTTATGTTTTGAATCTTTTGGAGAGGGAAAACACCCTTTTGAGCAGTTATTATGGGTTATCAAGTTTAAATGTGCAGGATCGTTTACAAAGTAAAGATAAATAATTTTTTACATTTTAGCAGAGTTCTATAGCTTTTTACGCTCTTAAAAAATTACGAAAAGTGAAAATCATGGAGTCTTCTTTTAAGGCCTTTTCAGACTCTTTAAAAAACGAAAAGATTATCGAGTACTTGCTTGTTTGAACTCATAAAAGTAAATGAACAATCGTCCCCTCAGTATGAGTTTACCCCTTTCACGGACTAAGTGAGGACCATTTACGAAAAAAGGTATACATTGACAAAACATGGTCAATAGAGTTCTCTCCTATATTATTTTATCCTTTTTCAAACCTAAGAGACTAAGTTGACGAAAAAGAACCTGATGGAGTCTACTTTGGTTTTTCTTCTGACTCTCTAAAAATGAAAAACGTCGAGCTTTACTTTCTCCAAGCTCGTTGAAATTTTACAGTTAAAGAGATGAATGAGTTTTCTTTTTGTGTATTTTTCAAACTTTTAAAAGAAAATGGCATCGAGTTAGCCCTTTACTAGACATGTAAAAAATTAAATAGTATAGGACTCGTTAAGCATGGCAATATTGAACCATTTCTTCTAAGGGTTAATTAAAACTACTTCGATGGAATCATCCGAAGGATGAGCTTACAGTCCAAGGATATGTTATCCTCCTCAAGCTTGTAAAAGATAAAGATGTACTTGCTAGTAATGGTGGGCGAAAATTGGTGAAGGTGTCCATTTTACATCATCAGTTAAAAGGTAGCATGTCGCTCTTGAACATGACACTTTGTCACATTCATGTGCGGGCTAGGAAATCCATTTTCCTTATAACTAATTAAACCTCATTTAAAATATTCATGGTTTTGGGTATTATATTTGAGTCAAATTCTGCTAAATCATTATAGTGTCATTATGTGTTCAAGAGAAGTTCAACCTTGGTTCAAATCCCTTTTCAAAATATTTTCCTTCATTCGTGTCAACCATCCTTTAGTCAGTCCTTGCAACCTATTTTCAAAACTTGATATCATGTTTTGTGTTGTAGGCTTTCCTACAATGGATCACTTCCTATCGACTTCAGCTCATTATCTAGGAAGTTGATTTAGAAACCTTCAATACCTTGAAGCTTGCATGCCTTAATGGCATGTTTTTTTCTTTCGATGATAGGTTCTCATCATTAGCCTTTGATTGAAAGATTCTATGAGTGTTTGACTTCAGATCACATTTTCAAACTTCATAGATTGTACTGGGAGTACCTTGAGAACCATTGCCATTATTTGTGGTTTCTATCGCACTTGTTAATGGTTCACATCATTGACCGATAATCAAGTGGTTTCTACCATGTTCAACTTCGAGACATTTAGTCGCATGGTTAGAATCATACTGTGGATCGAGAGATGGAGATCAATACCCTGGATCTAGTTTCATCAATCCATGTTGCGAGGAGATTTGATATTCATTATTATGTAGACAGATGGCTATGTCCATGATGTGCCTACCATCTATATGATCTTAATTTTTCCATGTTTTTTCATTAAGTTTGCTTTACTCTGAGTATGGCAATGCCTACCGCAAAGATGATTTTTGATACATATTTTGCATTGTGTTCCCTTTGGATGTTCCTTTCATGTTTCCAACCATTGCCTATGATCTGATCCTTGGATTGATAAAGTGCTTCAATCTTTAAACTTAATTTTTCCATGCTTTTTCATTAAGTTCGCTTTACTCTGAGTATGGCAATGCCTACCGCAAAGATGATTTTTGATACATATTTTGCATTGTGTTCCCTTTGAATGTTCCTTTCATGTTTCCAACCATGGCCTCTGATCCGATCCTTGGAATGGTAAAGCGCTTCAATATTTAAACTTATTTTTCAAACTTCATATTTTAGTGGGCAATATGTCACACATCAGTTTGTTGCCATGACAGTTGATTAGTTTATGGATATTTTTACCATCTATGAACATGTTGAAACCAGCTCTCTTAAAAGTCAAGCAACTCAAAATATGTTAAAGTACATGAGAAATTTGGGTCAAATAGCCCTTACACCTTGTTAAGTTCCACCTACACCGATTTATCTGGAGTTTCCCACGCATGCATTGAAATTGACTCTGAGAATAGTTCAGAGCTATGCTCTGTCTACAACTATAAACCTACATAGTTTAATTCTATAAAGTAAAAGTAAAAAGTACATTCTAGAAACATAGTTAGTCGAATATTTCCCAACTGAATGCTTCCAGGTGATGACTATTCGAACTATAACCCTCATAAGATGCATCTCCATCCCTTTTCTCATGGTAACCTAATCCCTAATTAAAGGAGGTTCATCCTCTTCTTATATATTTGAAACTTCCCCCTCTTTGATCTATAAAAGGACTAGAGGGTTGAGGGATGAAGGAGGTCAAAATTCAAAGAATACAAACTTATGGTGTTGGGTTGAGATTGGAGAGCTTGCCATTTGAGGAGGAGATTGAAGGCGTTTGGGAGGGACCTCACGACATCAAGGCGAAGGTTGTAAGGCTCCTCTTATCTTATGATTAATACAAACGAGCACTTTCTCCCATTGATTTTTCCTTTTGTGAATGATGAATAGTTTACAATTGTTTAATATATTTATTAAGGCAAGTTCAATCCTAATTTCCTTGATCATTAGGCTAAGTTGTTCAAATTATATATGATATGTTCTTTTGATCCTTTTATGGTTTATGTTTGCAGGTCCTATCAAGCATTGAAGAGCTACATCAAGTCACAATAAGGGATCTTCATCAGATATTTCATTAACCCGGTAAGAGGTCTATCCATTAGCTATACTTCTTATAATTCCAACAAGTTCAACTTAGGGAAAGAGTGAGTTCATTTGTCATGATTGTTTCTAGTTTCCATTTGGGATCTAGGGAGATCACTCTTGTTTGCAAGAGGGATTATCTAGTGTAACAACATATAGGCCAATAGGCACATGCCTACCTTCACTCAATTCCACGCTAGTGTTGAATATGTTGCATGTAAGCCTAAGTTAAAAGAAAGAGGGTGGATGGATTTTTTATAGAAGTTTCATGGGCATAATGATAGGATCACCATGTAATTAAAAAAAAAAAAATCAATGGGAAGACAAAAAAAGTTGGAGATATTGAGGTTGAGATCACAAATAGATTTATGAGTAAGGTAATGGGGTTACCTCTGACTAGTGAAAAGTATTTCAAGGGGCTGTAGGTTGATTGGGAAGAATGCTTGAAGTTTCTTAAGTTGACATATAAATCCATTAATTGGACAAAAGGAGTCCTCATGAGCTGCATTGCAAAGGAATGGTGGCCAATTCTGATAACATTGTAGAGGTTTATAACTTGTGAAGGAAGGTATGCCGCTATATTACTTTACCATGTAAGGATTCTTCTCCATTCTGTAGATGGTCATGATGTCAATTTCCCTTTCTTCCTTTGCCAAAGTCTACACAAAGTTGCTAGAAATGTTCAGTTGACCTCTGAAAGAGCTGAAACTATAATATGTCATTACAAACTCATTAAGATGATTGTTGTTTATGAGTTGGAGAAGGGAAAAGATACCTGGGCATAATTTTTTACTAGAAATTTTCCTGGGGAGGAAAACCATACAGAAAGCAAACAAAGAGTAATTATTCCCAAATTGAAGAATTCAAGCAAAGAGTTTGAGACCCCTATTAAATAACCTACCAATCATGTTAGAAAGTTTGTAAAGACACTAGAATCACAAGGAGATGAAGGGAGTGCAACAAAATCCCTAGATGAATTTTTCTCGAGAGACGTTAGCCCCACTCCACAGAAAGAAACCATAGTACCTCAAGGGATGAAAATAAAAGAGGCATGCAACCAAATTTTAGACATGGATAGTTGTGCAAAGAAGGATGTGATGCCAGAGAAACTACAAGAAGGTTTTGGGAAGAAGTCACAAACGTAGGTTACATAAACATTTACCTCAGCAGAATCGAAACAAGGAGTGGAATAGTCAAAAGCACAAGATAATAAGGGATGAAGGAAGTTGTTTCACAAGAAAAAGTATGTTGTGACATTAACAACCCTGTCTCTTACCCCACAACCTGAAGAAACTCCGAATACATCATATATTCTGACCTTATAGCAGGGAAAAAGATTCACACGTAGCATGGCACGCCAATAGTGCCCTCCATAGAGCACTCAATCTCATTGGTCAGTTTCTATTTCCTCATCTCTAAAGAAAGAGCCATAGGTTAGCACGAAAAACCCCTATCGGTCACATATGAGAACATACAAGACAAAAAAATCATTACCCAAGGAGGAAGGGATTGTTGATAACTTTGATGATCTTCAAAGAAATTCTCCATGCAATAATTTATTTGAACATGGGTCTATGATGGGAAAAAGAGTGGCTGAAACAATGGTAAGTCAGATCCAAGAAAAATCAGTTCATGAGGAGAGTGGTTCAAGGAAACATAGTCTGCCTCATGAAGATATGCCTAATTCTACTGAGAAAAATATACAGGACTGAGTTGATAAGCTACAGAGGAAGAATCTCAGACTAAAGAAAAAGGCTCATAACTACAAGGCTCTATACAAACCTGTTAGGAAAGAGAACGAGTTGTATAAGGCCCCGAATTTCGGTTTAACATCAGAAAATGACAAAGTGAGAGCGAAAAACAAGAAACTGCTCCATTGGAAGGTGAGAAAGTTGAGACCTACTCGAATATACACTACTTATTATAGGATTCAGAGACTTTGATGGCAAAAAAAAAAAAAAATGAATGATCGCGGTTTGGAAATTTTGGTTAGTGCAGTAGGAATCTCAAAGCAAGGATGACCCCAAATTTGATGTCAGAATAAATTTTGTAAGAAGACAATTGCATGAGTACATGCATCATTTTTGGCATGGGGGGATGTTGGGGCCTATTTTTGTCTCTTTTTAGAAACCCTATCTTGTTACCTTTTATGATACCCCATTACATTTTGACCCTTTTTGACACCTCAAAAGCTACCATATCCTTGTCAAATGGTCCAAGTTAATGAATGAATTAAAGTCACAAATTAGGCCTATTTTCATATGTCTTTGGTTAATCTATATAGATTTTAAGTGAGTTTATATTATTTTAAATAAACTTAGTTGTAACTTTACTAGGATTCCTAAGCATGAGGATAAGAACTTGAAGGCATTGGCAGATTACACTGGTAGATTGGCATTTAAGTTCATTTTGCACCTCGCAGTTGCTTGAGACTTATTTTTGCACTTGATTCAGTACAATGTTCTAGATTTGGTACTAGTCAACTAGACGATGATTCCCAAGCAACAATGCTATATTATTGTGTTTCTTTTAACAACAGTGACAATGTTCTCTCCCAAGAATAGTACTACTATAGATCTCCAAGGATATTTTAGACTGGATGAGTGATTTTCAATATTTGACTTGTCTTAATTAAGTCCATATCATATCTTGTATTGTTTCCCTTGTTCATTCAGTTAAATCTATCTTTAGGCCATGATCTCTTTAAAAGAGATAATTAGTATTACTCAAGGGTTGGCGTGAGAGAAGAGAGTAAAGTGACTTTGATACATTTTCAAAGCTCTGTTTTTATGTCATCTTGGAACTACTTAGGTAAGTATTGTTGAAGATTGTTAATATATTAGTTTCAACTTCCATTTCCTGAGTTGATGTGTTATTAATTTATAAGTTTACTATTCTAGTTTAACTTGTCTAAGGTCGTGTTTAGGGCCCACCACTAATCTCAATCAAGTTTTAAATGATTCTCGTTAGAATATATATATATATATATAAATATATATACCTACATTAGGGTTGTTGTTTTGCTTTCCTTGGAAATTTAATATTCTGAGTGTGATTACAATATGAAGCTAGAGCATTTGATTTTTTCAGTTTTTGAACATTTGGGATTTTTAGTTACTCATATTTGTATTCCGAATCTCGTAAAATTTCCGATCTAATAGAATATTTAAATTTGTTCCTTAGATTTATGATTTGAAGTTAGAGTATTGAATTCTCAGTTCTTGAGGTTGAAGCATTTGAAAGAACAATATTTAGATTTGAGTTGAAGCATTTCGACTTGTAGACCTTGAGATCTTGAATGGAATACTCAAATTATCTATGAGTTAAAAATTCTATTTGGATATTCAATCTAAGTAAGAGAATTGTAATTAGAAACATAATAGCTAAAGTAGAGTGAGACCTTTAGAATAGATACTTATCATTGAATAGAGAATTTGACTGTGAATTCCTTCATCCTTATGATATCTTTCTTCTAATTAATTTTCAAATCAAGAGTACAAGATGTGTGATTAGTATTGTAGCTTTTTCTTGAATGGTAATATCTTCTTCTCGTACTGAATGGTGTTTACAACCTTATGCATTATTGTTAGAATCAGAATTTGTTTTATTGTTACAGGTTAGGGTTGAGTGAGATTTTGTTTAATTGAAAATCTTAGGGTTGGAATTGTGAGCGAGTGTGTTCTTTTGAGTTAAGCCATTTGTTAGAGTAATTTGATTGGGATTAGGATTAAGTTGAGATATATTATTGTTATATTTGTTTCGAATAAGATATCCAACTTGGATTGATGTAGATTTGTGCAATTACATTAGATATAAATTTCATATCAGTAGAGTAATTTAATTCTTATCATATCTTGCTATTCTCAAGAAGGGAATTACTAGGTTTCTTCACCTTAGCACCACTGATAAAAGTAGTTGAATGATTTTTAAACTAGGAGTTAATATTGAGACTTGAGTGTGAGTATTTGTTAATTCGTTCAGCACTAGGTTGATCTTAAGATTAAATATAATGTGGATTATGTTGTTCGTTAAGAAACCAATTCCTCACTGTGCGGAAATTGTGCTTAAGACATTATAAATATTATTTACTGTCACTTATTTTTTGTTGTGTTCTCAAATGAAGGATCTAGAAAACTTGGTCTTTAACTCTTAATACATCTATTACCAGAACATCTCAGAATGCCATTTGTTGCTAGATATAAATGATGAATGAAGAAAGTTTGAAGGAGAAGTTAAAGATAATATGCTGATCTTTCACAAAAAATACTATTTGTAACTTAGAGGAACTATGATAATGAGAACTGAATCATAGATAATATGTTGGCTTTCAGAGAAACTATTATCCATAAGTTAGAAAGGAAATGAGGAATTCAAGTATAGGAGCACTCGTTTAAGGAATTTTAATTTTCTCTACATAAGCAAATAAAGACCTGCAACTTCATTACTATACTTGAAAAGAAGAAAACATAGCATGACACATGAAAGAGAAGCTTACAAAATTATATGCAACAACTCATGGAAAATTATGATTCTTTCATTAATCAATGATGATATCAAGAATACACTGGCCTAGTCTCTGGGTTCTCCAAAATTCCAACCCTTTCTTAGTAAATTTTCCTCCTTTTATACATTATGGAACAATTGTTGATTTTTGAAACTACCCAAACTACCTAATTGCTTTTCTAACTATATGAAGTAAAAACTATTACATAATTTTATAGAGGGTAAAAGACACCTCCAAGAACATGAAATAACAGAAACATAACTGGAGTTAGAAGGGGATGATAACTACTGGCTTGCTCTGTTGATCCACTGTCAAATTCCTCTGTAAATGCCCTAATTATGCTTAATTCGTTTTAGCTGTAATGAAATACATTTAGTTTGTGTAATCCTGAGTTTACATGGGCATTTTGATTTGCCAAAATGCAAAGAAACATACCAGATTATCTTCCTCTTCAGCTTTGGCTCTAACCCTGATTTTCCGCTTTACACAATGAAATTAACGCGAACCCTTTGATTAATACGGAACTCAAAAGAGTTAATCTTGCTTTATAAATCTGTCAAATATGCCCGTACAACACTCCATTGACTTCCACTACAAATCAAAATCGGCTTGATAATCACTGTAAAACTTAACTTATGCACCCTTAGGTCGCATAACTATGGAAGTGTTGGACTTATGCATAAATCCTTTATACCTGCCCTTTTCTATTGTAAACCTTTTATAATGAAAATATATTGTAAAACATGCTTTTTCCACTTTCAATATGGGATTCACACAATTTCCGAGGTATACCTTTCCACCGATTGATCCCAGCGTAGATCTGCACTTTTCATATCAGACAGTCTACAAAGGTTTACAGGTGGGACATAAGCCCAGAGAATACCCACCCGAAATGGGCGGTTTCCTCTCTCCACCTAGCTGCTATGTGTTAAATGCTGAGTGGGATCGGGCGAGCTCCAATAAAACCATTTACCATTTTTTCTCCACTCTAAAACCTGCCTGATAAATTGAAATCTACTTTTTCATATGCCTTGTGGATCTATCGGACTTATATAACATAATATATATCACTATCAGATCCAACCTTTCTATTATAATTCTTTATAATAGAAATTCATATAAAACAGTGTAAACAAAAAATATATATGAATATCAATAAAAATATTTACAACTCGCAATAAAATGGACGCGCTGAATTATAAAGTATAGAACATAAACTTATTAGGTCTGGGATCCCCATTTCTCATCGCAATCGGCAAAGGAACTTGCATAAAGGATTTTTGGACCCGCCGTAGTTATTAAATATAATATATATACTCGGGTCCAGCCCTTATCACAGATCGTGATCGTAAGGGTAATATACATATAATATAAGCGCTCTATGTTGTTTCAGACCAGCTGTCATTATAAAATATGGCATATACAATATCAGGTCTAGAACCCAATCACAAATCACAATCAACGCTTGTCAGCGGAACCAACCGTCCATAATCATTTCAGACCTGCCGAACTTTTAAACGCAACATATATATTTCGGGTCTGGTGTTAATGCTTTAACACTTGTTTCCTTTGTAAATCTGATATATTTCTTCATTTCTTTTATATTTTGATTCCAATATACTTGCCTTATCTTTTTTCAAAATATTTTTCAAGTGATTTTTGAATGAAACAATGAATGAAACAAACAACAAAATATTGTTATAACATCTGGCTCCACCTAGGGATAGTGCTTTTGCCACAGAAGCACTAAGGACCACAGATTAGTGCCTTCACTTTGGGCATGGAGTCATATATTGCTTTGGAAAAACTGAAATACTATGGAATTTGTACAATGATTTCACTCCGGTATTCAAAATGAAATGATGCTTATTCTTTAGAACTGGAAGTAGTGTTTTAAGTATTGCCTATTAATAGGAAGTTGTAGAGTTTCACCATAAAGATTCTCAAGGATGAAGGTATTAATGGATCTCACTTCAGAAATTCTAAAAGGACCATACCAGAGAGGATCAAACTTCCCATGTTTACCCTTATCTTCTCTTCTAGTATCCCATCTCAATACTAAATTTGCAACTTTGAAATAAAATTCCTTGGCTTTCCTGTCAAAAATATTTTTCATCTTGGATTGCTACATAATAAATTTTTCTCTTACCTTGTCCTTGTTCTCACTTAGCTCCACCACTTTGTTCATTCTTCTTATCAAAGCATTTGGTTCTTCTTTCGCCTCTTCAATCATTGCAATCACTAGCTTTACAAGTTGTCTTGGAAAAAAAGCCTAAGTTCCATATACTAATTCAAAATGTGATTTCCCTATCGAACTTCTTGTAGTTACTCTAGTAGCCCACAGAGAAAACTTTAACTTAGAATCTCAATCTCTTTGACTTTCTGCAATGACTTTCTTAAGGATCTTCATCAAAGTTTTGTTAGTAGATTCAGCTAATCCATTTCCCTGAGGATGGTAAGCTATTGAATGGGACAAAATAGCATTATACTTGTGAGAAAAAGCAATGAACTTACTTGAATTGAAGATTTGAGCATTTTCTGTTATAATTTTAATGGGGCATCCAAATTTGTTGAAAATATTTTCCTCCAGGAACTGCATTACTATCTGATCATTTGCTCTCTTAGTAGGAATTGCCTCTACCAATTTGGTGAAGTAATCAGTTGTTGTGAGAACCCACCTGTGTTGTCTGCTTGAAGGTGGATTGATTTCTCCAACAAAGTCCAATCCCCATTGTATAAATGGAAACTCTATGAAAACTAGAATCAAAGGTAAAGGAGCTAATCTCTTTTTCTCAGCAAAAAGCTGACGTTTCTGACAACTTCTAACAAACTTATATGTATCAACAAATAAAGTAGGCCAATAAAATATTTCCTGAAGGATCTTATGTGCAGTTACTTTCCAACTGTTATGTCCTCCACAAAACCCTTCATGATAATCTTTGATTGTTTCTATAAATTCATCCTTTATTAAACACAGTAATAGAATTCCAACAAGATCCTTCCAGTACAATCTGCCTTCCACTATCACATATGGTTGTGCCTTGATCTTTAGTTCCCTATACTTTGTTCTATCTAAGGATTGGGGACAGGAAATAAAGCACAAATAATGAATTATATGTTTATACCATTCTAAACATAAAAAATTATACCTAATCTTCATAACTGGATCTTTCTCTCCTTCACTTTCTTCAGCTACTTTTTCATCCACAGGTGCCAACAAGTTAATTCCCAATGCTTGAAAGTTTGAATTTGTCAACATTTTTGCTAATCCTTGTCCTTTCACCAACTTTGTGGGTTTTATGTCCAAATCATAGTCTTGGATCTTGGCAATCCACTTTCCTCTTCTGCCTTCTACATCTCCCTGTAGTAATACATCTTTCACTGCAGCATTTGGCACATAAGCAATGATTTAGGACTGCAACACATAAGTTTTAAAAGCTTTTACCAAAGCATACACCTGTTTCTCAAGAATATTATATTTCAGCTTGAAATCCCTAAGAATATTACTGAAGAATGCAACTGGCTACTGTCTCTCTTCATCATTCCTCTGCAGTAAGACAGTTGCTATTGAACTTGATGATGCAAATGAAAAAAATTGGAAAGGATTTTGGTAATTAGGAATAAATAAGACTAGAGCTGCCTGTAATGCCTCTTTAATCCTGGAAAATGATTCTCTAGCTTCTTTGGTCCAACTCACTCCATTCTATTTTTTTAGCATATTAGTAATTTCTTTTAAAATTTATGCATAGTTGGATACAAATCTTCTCAGGAAGTTTATCTTTCCTAGAAACTTTTGAATATCCTTTTTACTCCTGGGAAATGGTATTTTCTGCACAACTTGTACTCTGGCTGGATCTATCTTCACTCCTCTAGAAATAATGTGTCCCAATAGTTTTCCTTCTTCCAGAACAAAAATGGATTTCTTGGGATTTAAGGAAATTCCAAATCTTTTACATTTATAAAAAGCCCTCTTCAAATCATCCAAATGTTCTTCATCAGAATTTGAGAAAAAAGTAATATCATCTAAATATATTACTACACACTTATCTGCAACAAAAGCAATGTGCATAGCCCTTTGAAATGTAGCACCTGAATTCATCAATCCAAAAGGAATTCTGGCATACATAAATGTTCCTGAGGGGGTTGTGAACGTTGTTTTCTTCTGATCTTCCTTATCCACAGCCACCTGGTTATAACCAGAAAATCCATCTAGCATTGACATTTTAAAATATCTCGTTACCTTTTGCAGCACATGATCCATCTTAGGCAATGGATAGTTATCTTTCAAAGAATCCCTGTTGAGATTTTTGAAGTCCACACACAACCTTATTTCTCCATTTTTATTTCTCATAGGTACTAGATCATCCACCCAATCAGAATACCTGAGTGGGACTATGATTTTGGCATCAAGCAACTTCTTGACCTCCTTTTCAATTGATGGTATAAGCAAAGGATTTATCTGTCTAAGCTTATGTTTGTAGGGTTTAACCCTCTCCTTCAAAGGAATATTTTGCTGAATAATATTTAATTCATGGGTTTTGAGATCTTCATAGGACCATGCAAAGACATCAACATAATTATTTAAAAGTTTAATATATCTTTCTTGAAAATTAGGTGAAACTCCAACATATAATTTGACTAACCTCGGATTCTCCTGAGTTCCAATGTTACGATCCTGAATATGATCATCCTGTGAGAATTTCCCTGAGTCCACAGGTACATCATTGGAATTAAAAATCCTTTCGAGAGGAACACGTCCCTTTGGTAGAATATTATCTTTCAATTGAAAGATCTTCTGATTTGCTATCGAGTCTTTTAAACCACTGGCTCCCGCAATTTATGTTGTCTCTTCTTTGTCCTGATCAATTTCTATGCCTTGGAACTCATTAGCCATAGTTAAAAACTCCTTAATCTACTGATCATCTTCAAAAAATTTCTAGTTCTTAACATTATCAAGAATAAAAGTTCTGTGTCTCATTGCTACCTCATATCTTAGTCTTGGATTAATACGAGGCTTAAAAGCGCTAATACCCACAAACAATGAATCTACCAATCTATTCTCATCACTTGGAATGAATTAAATGTTAAAAGCTTGAAAGAAGTTTTCAATCAAATCCCATACTTCATTTCTGTATGCCCGGAGCCTAGGATGCTTTGTTTGACAGTGATCTTTTATCTTCTTAATAATTAGCTCCGAATCTCCAAAAGCAGAAATTGACTTGACTCCCATCTGTTTGGCTATTTGTAGAGCAATAATCAAGGACTCATATTCTGCCACATTGTTAGTTGCCTTGAACTCTAATTTGAAAGAAAAAGTGAACATATTACCTCCAGGTACAATTAGAAGAAAACCAACACCTGTTCCTTCCTTGGAATAAGCTCCATCAAAGAAACATTTCCACACTTCTTCCGTTTGTAGCTCTGTAATTACATTGGCTGAAGCAAGCTGCTTCTGATTATCTTCAGATAGCTCTGCATTATCATGCAGTGTGAAACAAGTAAAGTCATCCTTCTCCTGACTATATACAGGTGAATTGCTTGGTTCGTTTTTTGTATTTGTCTTTACAAACATAGTTTCTCTGTACAATCTCCTCTCCTCCCCACCAAAACTTGGTATAATAGCATATGTAAAATCTAGTTTCAAAACACCTCCCAATTTAGTCCTCAGGACCTAATTAGAAGCATTACAAATCTAGCAGGAATATCTGCTACTACAACATCCATGACCAAGCTTCTAGCTGGAATTTGGGCTACTGACACTACCAGATCCTTAATAACCCCCACATACTTGACCTTTTTTGAATCAAAAGAATACAAATCCTTGTAAGGTTTGGTCACTTGTAAATTTAGTTGCTTCATCATTGACAGAAGCATAAGATTATGTGAAGCTCCCGAATCAAACATACAATTATGTATGAGGAAATCATGAACCAATAAGGAAATATAAAACGGAGGTATTGAAGAATCTACTTTCTCTACATGTGGACCAAAAACCACTATTGGTTTATCTTCCTGCAGATTTGTTGAAAATAATACTGAGAGGGGGGGGTGAATCAGTATTATCTATTCCTTTTACCAAATCTTCCTTATTTATACTTTTGAATTATTTTTGCATATCAGTATCATAAAATAATGAGCATGAACAAGAAAAACAGACAATCACATCAAAGAACACCAGATAAAGGTGGAAACCCAATGTGGGTGAAAACCACCTGCTACAATATGTCTCTATCTTCTTTCAAATTAGAAACTCCTTTTTACAATGGTCTTGTACTGGTGCAGTCCTTTACCAGTACGCAGGCTGCAACCTGCAGAGAGCTACAACTCTCTCTCGTTTTCCAGTCTCTCCTGGAAGGGAGCTACAACCCCCTACTTCTTTTCAAGGACCACTTTTCATAAATATTCAAACTGGATCCATAAACATCAAATGATCATCAAGTACAGATAAATTACAGTCAGCTAAAATAACCAGATCAACAATAACAGAACTGAACCCAGAACACTTTATCAACAGAAAAATTCAGCCAACAGAAGATCTTAAAACAGATACGCAGTT
>APFE030432762.1:46775-76222 GCA_000404065.3 Pinus taeda | reverse complement strand
TTTTCGGAGATAGGCCCATGTCTTTCATGTGTATTCATTTGTGAAGGTCAATAAATAATGGCTGTCACCAATTGATGGTGTCTGCATTAGTCCACATAAATCTAAATGGAAAATCTCCAAAGATGCCTTTACCCTTACTAACTTTCCTACAGGAAGTGTCTCCCTATGTTGCATGCCCAAGATACATCCTTTACATATGTTGTCTAGCTTTTATATGAGGGGAAACCCCTTCGTCATGCCTTTCTTATGTAGCAAATTTAGACCTCCAAAGTTGAGATGACCAAATCTCAAATTCCATCACCAATTTTAATCTTTGACCTCTACTTGGTAGTTCACTTGTGTAATAGCTACAACTTTTCTTTCATCCTCTTTTGAGTTCATTGATAGTTGTGCTTGTGCACCTTTTTCCTTGAAATCTGATCTTATATTTAGGGAAAATATTCTATTGTTTGTCATTTGAACCTTTGCAGTCAGCTATCTCCTTGGAGGCTTATCTAAAATTGTGCACTCATCATTTTTGAAAAAGAAATTGTATCCCTTTTTCACGAGCTGTCCAATGCTTATGAGGTTATGCTTCAAACCAGGGACAAAGTAAATATTAGAGACACACTTCTTCTCCCCCTTGTTTGTTAGGATATTAAATCTTCCTTTTCCCGTGAAAAAGACTTTGCTATCAGTCCCTAATGTCACTTCAGATTTCATACTTTCATCTAAATTGCAAAACATTTATATGTTTCCTCACATGTAGTTGTTGACTCTTGAATCTAGATACCATACATCAATTTGTTTTTATTGTGCTACATTACAAGCTAAAAACATGTTATGTGGTTCTAATTTTCTTTTGTGAAATTTAAACTTGGTGTGTTACTAATTCCATATTGCTTCTTACTACATTCATTCACATAATGATCATACGTCTTACAGTAATGACATTGGACTTGAAATTTATCATACCTCTGACCTTTTTCATGATTTTGGCTTGGGCATTGACTTGGATTTTGATTGTTTCCCATCCCACTAGAGCTTAAAGGGTTTCTTATTCTACCTCTATGTGGGCTTATTCCTCTTCCTCTAGTATATGATCTTCCACTGCCTCAACCTTGACCAAATGAAAGTTGTGTCTTGAAGGCATGCTCTAATGAGGAGCTTATTGGTTTATTAAGTGATGCATGAAGCTCATCCACTGAGAACTATGAGAGATCCTTTGTCTCTTTTATGGACATGACAATGGCATGAAAACTTAATGGAAAACTTATGAAAACATTCTCAACTATTTTATTTTCCAAGTGTCTCATCATGATACCTGATTTTAGTAACCAATCTAATTACATGTGTAAAAAACGAGTCTACATTCTTAGAGTCTTTCACACAGAGTGTCTCAATGTCTCTCCTTAGCATTTGTAGCTCCGTCGTCTTCAATTTTTCCATGACTTGCTTCTTGGAGGGCGCCCCATGATTTCTTCGACTTACTTGCTTCTCCAACCCTTGGGAAAGTACTTTCATGAACTGCTTGAAAAATGTAGAAGAGGTATTTTGATTCCTTCTTCCTTGTGTCCCTAAACAAATCCATTTCTGCTTGAGACAATGCATTGCATGCTATTACATATGCTGGTTCTTGAAAACCATTCTCCACCAAATCCCAAATGTCTTGAGAAGAAAACATGGCCTTCATTGTAGTAACCCAATAATCATAATTTTCTCCATTAAATTGAGGTTTCTGAGTATTAAGCAGGCTTGTCCTAGATGTTTCCATTTCTCAGTGTAAAAACAACTTTCTACCTCCTAGTAAATATGCTCGGAAGGAGAAAACAATCTTCCCTCAAAACAATTTTTTTTAACTTACAGTAAAAACACTTATTTTTACACTAGAAAAGCTTAAAAGGAGAGGAGTTTGACTAAAAAAAAGCAAGTCAAATCATCAATTATGGCATGGAAGAATAGAGTAAAAAATAAAATGATTGCGATAAAGCTAGTGGTGAAAGTTTAATACCACATCGCAAGATAACATACTTTTGATTATATTTCAAAACATAGGAAACTAGATTCACATGATAAATTTCAGGCTTTTGATCTGAGTAAAACAAAAACATATTACTTTGATTTACACTTCACTGGGTTTGCAAAGTAACTCTCTGTGTAAGAATTTGTTTTGACTCACCCATTAATATTTCCTCCATGATTTTCTCCTCACTACGTCTTAGACAGAGACTTACACAACTGACTCCCCTCTACTTGCTGAACCTAGCAAATTAGTTTGACATTCACTTTTATCAAAAAATACATTTTACACATTAATGCATGACATAGAAAATCTTTAAGATAGATGGATGATTATACAAAATGATGGTTTTTCTGGACTTGCAGAGGTTGTGGACTACAACTAAGAGTTGTGCAATAAATGCTTGAATATACATTTTACCAAGTATGTTTTAAGTGTTTTAACTATCTGATGTGTTGCGGAACGGTCAGTAGATGTGTCAATATACATTTTACCAACTATATATTAAGTGACTTAACTATTTGATGTGTTGCGGAATCACCAACATTGTACATTTTGCTTCTGCGTAGAACTTTGCAAAAACTAATTGCGCAATTATGCTAGTTGTTAGTTTGTTTAAGGCCGTGGTTGCGATTAATATTTCCAACAAAAAATAGATACACATATTATTATAACCCCTTTGATATATATATAATTCCTCTTGTAAAAAATAAAATTAAAAAATAAGTAGTTGTGAATAGAACAATATCATGCCATCATGTTATAATAAAACTTGAAACTTGGTGACAATATGATCATTAAACACTCTAAATCACTTAAGATACCCTCAATTCACTTAAATAAAAATGCAAATAGAAATGCCTATATGGATCCCACATATGTGGCATGCTAAGAGCACTCTACCATTATTAAGTCGCTAAATGTAAATAAATGTAAATAACTAAAATCTTGAGTGTAATTTTTCAAAAATTCAATGATGTTTATAATATCATTATCAAGTCACTAAACGTAAAATACAAATCAAACTTTATTATATCAACTGAGCAGCTTACAGGTGTGAAACACCATCCATAAGACTACCTCTACATAACACACTTTGCCTTATAATTGATTACATAAGAAATATATACATGAAACACACATTTATGGAAGGTGAACAAAATCCTAGAAAATAGGAACATAATCCTAATCTAGGGTTCTGTTTGAACTGTTACTCCATTAAGACAATTCTACATGAATCTCAACAATCGCCCTTAATGGAGAAATGGATTCACAAATATGCCTAACACTTCTGTAAACAACTCAAATTTGATTCTACCAAGATGTTTGGTAGAAATATAAGCAACATTGTCACAACTATTACAATACTCAATATCGATTTCTTTTGACTGAACTTTCTCCCTGACAAAATGAAACTGTGTATCGATATGCTTTGTGTTCTTATGAAATACTAGATTATTTTCAAGTTTGATGGAGCTCTAGTTGTCACGTTTGATCATTGTTGCAACCTTCTATTCATCTCCAGCATCAAGGATAGGTCTCCTTAACTAAACTGCTTCACATGTCTCTACACACATAGCTTGATATTCAGCTTCCACAGAAGACAAGGATATTGTGTTCTGCTTTTTCCTGCTCCATGTAATGACCCTGCATTTAATGCTAAATGCATAGCCTCTTATGGATTGTCTGTCATCTACATTTCCAGTCCATTCGAAATCTAAAAAAACTGTTGTTATGAAACCATCTCACAAAAAGATAGAAAAGAAGATCAATGCCTCACAGATAAGGCTCTTCTTGGGGGAAACCTCCTTTACATTACACAAATGAACAATTCTTCGACGATACAAGTGACAATAACTCCTTTCTATATATAGGAGCCTAAGGGGTCATAATATAATCAGAGGTGACATAACAATAATAATGTAAGGGAACAATAATAACAATAGTGGGCTTCTATGGGGCACAATAATAACAATACGGGGATTGCATGGACGCAACAATATAATACGGGGGTTATACTAATAACAATAACGGGTTACACTAGTAGTATAGGTAGCTAACATGCTCCTCTCCTTCAAAAAGTGTTGTCCTCAATGCTTGAGTAGTTCTTGGTTCTTCTGTATAAAATTATTTTCCTCCCATGTGGAATCTTCAGTGGGTATGTTCTTCCACTTGATGAGATACTCTGAAATTGATCGATTTCGTAGGTGTTAGGTTCTTGTTTCTATGACTGTTCTAGGTTCCAATATGATTTCTCTTTCCTCATCAAGTTCTGGCAATATTGTTTGAAATGGGATCTTCTCGAACTTTTGAATGAGTGGCCACACTTCTTCATCCTTCTTCCATTCATCCCTTTCTTCTTTTATCCAAACTAGTTGGACAATAGAAATAGCACAAAACAATGCTTCCACATCCTCATGCTTTCTTTAGAGTGCATCTACAACAAAAATTTTCTTTCTTTTTTTGTACATGATCTCAAAGTCATAACCCAACATATTTGTGACCCATTTTTTTCTATTCTTCTAAAGATAGTATTTGTTCTAAAAAGTATTTAAGACTATCATGATCCGTTTTTACCTTGAAGTGTATTCCCATCAGGTAGGGTCGTCTTCTCTTAAGTGCATGTAGTATTGCCAACATTTCCTTCTCATAAATAGAGAATGTAAACTTTGAAATGACAACTATAAACTCAAAACAAGAACTCTACCCAAAAGACCCTGAAAAAACAGGAAAAACAGAGCTAAAAACGAAAAGTGTGTATACTAGAATTATGGTTTTTTTTAGGGTCTATTTTGAACATTTTTTAAAAAATGGCAATGAGAATGAATTTTTTATGCAAGAATTGTGCAAAAAAAAACCTGAAATGAAAAGTGGTAATGGATTCCTCTTTAGGGCCAATTTCCAACATTTAAAAAGAATGCCAATAAAACCAAATTTTTATGTGCAAAAATTGTGCGAAAAACACCCTCAAAACGAAAAGTGTTATGCTGGAATAACAATATTTTTTTTGGGTAAATTTTCAACATTTTGAAATAATGGTGAAAAGTTTTTGTTATGACTCTAAAATCATTAAAATTTCAACAAAATAATGAAAACATAAAATTAAAAATAAAAACAATGAAAAAACACAAGAAAAAGAATTAGAAAATACCAAAACGTAAATAAAGATATTGAATGGAGAGATGAGATAACAAGTTATGCATGAGTACTCAACTGCACAGTGTACATCGGGAAAACATTCATCACGGAAACTTGTGTTCAGGGGTTTAGTCATTTGATATATACAGAAAGAGAAACAAAACATATTGCACATTCATCACGGAAACTTGTGTTCAGGGGTTTAGTCATTTGATATATACAGAAGGAGAAAAAACAAAAATTAAACATATAAAATATAAGACTTAAAAATAAAAATAAAAAAATTGGAAGAAATAAATAATGGAAAAAACATATTTTCAAGATACTTTTTTTTAATGTGGTAAACCATAATATATATAGAGAAAAAAGTAAATTTTAAAATATATAAATTAAGTAAAATAAAATTTTTAAAAAGAATTAAGAAAAACTAAAAAATTAAAGTAATTAAAAAAACAACTAAGATTAAAATAGAAAACACAAAAAGAAAAAAAGAATTAAAAAATATAAAATTCAAGATTAACATTCTCAATCAACCTAAAAAAAACAAAAATATGTTTGAATTAAAAATAAAAATTTAAAAACCAAAAAACAATTAATATATATATATATTTTTCAAATTAAAAAATAAAATCGAAAACATTTTAATATTTAAAAAAAATATATATGTTAGAAATTTAAAAAAAACATTTCCAAATTTATTTAAAAAATTAAATTTTAATTTAAAATTTAGATTTGAAAATTATTTAAAATTCTCGGATTTAAAAAAAACAATAAAAAAGAACATTTAATATATATATATATATATTTATATTTTATATTATAACAAATATTTTTCTATTTGAAAAAATAAAATTATTGGCCACCGCCCCCATGAGCGGTGAGGCAGTGGCTATTTGATTTTGAGAATCGAATAGCCACTTCCCGGCCACCCCGACAAGTAGTTGGGCATTGGCTATCCGATTCTCGAAATTGGATAGCTACCACTCAGCCACTGGGTGGTGGCTATCTGATTTTGAAAATCAGATAACCACCACCTGACCACCCCCACAGGTAGTTGAGTGGTGGCTATCCAATTCCGAGAATCGGATAGCCAACGGCCAACTGCCTGTGCGGGTGGCAGGTAGTGGCTATTCGATTCTCGGAATCAAATAGCCACCCCACTGGTGCCGACGGTGGCGAATAAAATTGTTTTCTAAGATAAAAAATAAATTTTGTTGACTATAATTTTATTTATATTCAAAAATATATATATAATTTATTTAAAAAATAATTTTATCAGCCACAGTCCCCAGAAGCAGTCGGACAGTGGCTATTTGATTCTGAGAACTAAATAGCCACTTCCTGACCACCCCCATGGGCAGTTAGGCGATGGCTATCTGATTCTCAGAATCAGATAGCCACCACTTAGCTGCCTGTGGGTGGCGGGTGGTGGTTATCTAATTTTCAGAATCGAATAGCCACCACCCACAGACGGCCGAGTGGTGGCTATTCGATTCTGAGAATCAGATAACCACCACCTGGCCACCCCCATAGGTAGCTAATTGGTGGCTATCCGATTTCGAGAATTGGATAGCCATTGCCCAACCACCTGTGGGGTGGCTGGGAAGTGGCTATTTGATTCTCGGAATCAAATAGCCAACATCCAGCCGCTCATGGGGGCAATGGCTGATTAATTATTTTTTAAATAAAAAAAAATTGTTAAATATGTTTATTGTATTAAAAAACTAAATCTATTTTTTATTTAAAAAAATCAAGTTTATCGAAAACCTCCCCTACAAGATGCCGGGGGGTGGCTATTTGATTATGATAATGAAATAACCACTTTTCGACCACCCCCACAGGTGGTTGGGCGATGGCTATCTGATTCTCGAAATCGGATAGTCACCACTCAGCTCTCTGTGCGTGTGGTCGTGTGGTGGTTATCTAATTCTCAGAATCGGATAGCTACCCCCCACGGGAAGATGTGCAGTGGTGATTCGATTCTGAGAATCAGATAACCACCACCCGACCACCCCCATAGGCAGATAAGTGTTGGCTATCTGATTCTGAGAATCCGTTAGCCACTGCCCAACCGCCTGTGGGTGTGGCCAGAAAGTGTCTATTCGATTCTTGGAGTCAAATAGCCACTGCCTGGCCACTAGTGGGGGTGGTGGCCGATAAAATTGTTTTTTTAAATAAAAATTAAATTTTGTTAAATATGTTTATTGTATTAAAAAAAAAAAAAAATTTAATTTTTTCTTTAAAAAAACAATTTTGTCGGCCACCACCCCCATGAGCAGCTGGACGGTGGCTATTTGATTCCGAGAATCGAATAGCCACTTCCCAGCCACCCCCACGGGTGATTGGGTGGTGCTATCCGATTCCAAGGCCGCCTATGGTTGTGGTTGGGTGGTGGTTATCTGATTCTCAGAGTCAGATAGCCACTACCCATGGGCAGCCGAGTGGTAGCTATCCGATTCTGAGAATCAGATAACTACCACCCAACCACCTCCATAAGTGGCTGAGTGGTGGCTATCCGGTTTCAAGAATTGGATAGCCACTACCTAATTGCCCATGTGGGTGGTCGGCAAGTGGCTGTTCGATTCTCAGAATCAAATAGCCACCACCCAGCTACTCATGGAGGCGATGGGCGATAAAATTGTTTTTTTTAAATAAAAAAATAAATTTTGTTAAATATGTTTATTGTATTTAAATAAACAGAATTTAATTTTTATTTAAAAAAATAATTTTATTGGTCACCGCCCCCACAAGTGGTCGGGTGGTGGTTATTTGATTTTGAGAATCGAATAGCCACTTCTCGACCACCCCAACAAGCAGTTGCGTGGTGGGTATCTAATTCTCAGAATCTGATAACCACCACTCAGCTACCTGTAGGGGTGGCCTGGTGTTGGATATCTGATTCTCAGAATTAGATAGCCACCACCCATGGGCAGTCGAGCAATGACTATCTGATTCTGAGAATCAAATAACTACTATCTGGCCATCCCCACAGGCGGCTGAGTGGTGGCTATCGGATAGCCACCCCCCAACCGCCCATCAGGGTGGCTGGGAAGTGGCTATTCAATTCTGGGAATCAAATAGCCACCACCTGACTAATCGTGGGGGTGGTGGCTGATAAAATTGTTTTTTAAATAAAAAATAAATTTTGTTAAATATGTTTATTGTATTTAAAAAGACAATTTTTTTTTATTTAAAAAAAAAAATTATCGGCCACTCCTAGCACCAGTAGCCTGGTAGTGGCTATTTGATTCTAAGAATTGAATAGCCACTTCCCGGCAACCCCCATGGGAGGTTGGGCGGTGGCTAGTTGATCCTCAAAATCGGATAGCCACCACTTAGTTTCTTGTGGAGGTAGTTTAGTGGTGGTTATTTGATTCTTAGAATCGGATAGCCACCGCTCAACCACTTGTGCGGCCGGCCAAGCAGTGGCTATTTGATTCCGAGAATCGGATATCCACCTCAAGGGTGGTCAATGGGTGGTTATTCGATTCCAAGAATCAAATAGCCACCGCCTGACCCCTAGTGGGCGTAGTTATCCAATTCTCAAAATCGAATAGTCATTGCACAACCATCCATGGGGGTGGCTATCTTGTTCTCAGAATTGAATAGCCATCACCCGGATGATCGTATGGGTGGCTATGTAATTATTGGAATCGAATAGCCATCGTCGGGTTATCAATGGGAGTGGCTATTCGATTCTTGGCATCAGATAGCCACTATCCAGCCACTCGTGGGGGTGGCCAGGCGGTGGCTATCTAATTCTTAGAATCAGATGGCCACTGCTTGGCCACCTGTGGGGTTGGTTGGGCATTGGCTATCCAATTCTGAGAATCAGAAAGCCACCTCCATGGGAAGTCAGGCATCGGTTATCCGATCCTGAGTGTCAGAACCCCCAAGCCTACGATAGTCTTTGCAAGGTGCGGAACCACCGAACACTTTCTTTTCACCAATACTTATGTTCATAGACTACGCATAACCACTTGTCCTACTTAGTTTGTGTTTCTCGACTAAGTAATTATTATGTTTCCTTTATACCAACGAACACCCATACACATTCGTTATCATCAACAATTATACAAGAGAACACAATTGCACAGTATAAAGGGAGAGGTGACTCCCTGAACAATGAGTCTACCCGAATACAATATATTAATCAGATTTACAATGTTTACAAAGCTTTATAAGTAACTTGGGAAACACCAAGTTCCATACTTAGCCAATCTTTCAACATGCCACACCTTCATGTGTCAACTAAAGTTCTTTGCCCAAGCTGGACGGGTGTGCCCTCACATGAGCTGCCAACTGCTCCTCAACTGAACTTTGTTTCGATGGGTAGGCAACCTACCCAAGTCACCCTTCGCACTTTCACATGGCGGGTAGGAAACCCACCCAAGTCACCGTTCACCTTCAACACATTTCGCTTTCACCTGAATGCCCAGTGCCTTCACCTGTGCCCTCACCTTTCTTCCCAAGTCCACGTGCTTATCTTCATCTGGAGCTGCCCAAGGGTGGGTGCATTAGAACTGTGCCTCCTTGCTGCGGCTCTACCTTCTGCTTCGCACCTCGCACTTCTCCTATGAAAGACCTGCTCGAATTGCTTACCTCTTCGCACAAAACTTCGCTATACTTATATCGTTGGTTGGGCAAGTCAAGCTGCCCAAGCCGACTTGCCAAATGTCCCCACATCCTCACAACTCACCCTCTGATTGTGGTCGACCATTATTCAATCGCCATAGTATGTAGTTCATCTCGTGGGTGCATTACATGCTCCCCACACCATATAAACCATCGCTCCTTCGTCTATGTCCATTATAACATATGTCGTTCACACATTTGGTCGTAGAGTTGCTTGCACTTCATGTTTCTAACTCGCTTGCTCACTAAATGAGTCGCACTTCACACGGTGGTTATGCCAAGGACTGTAGGTCCTTAAATCCTCCTCCACCTGAAGTCATTGTCGTCCTCGACAACATCCCCTTGGTAGTCATCCACCAAGACCATCATTAATAATTGCCTCATCCTTGGTCCATGATATCAACTCCTCCACATACTGTAAACATCCCTGCAACATATGTAGAACTACCATCTCGATCATGTGTTGTCCCATCCTGTGAACTCTCATCCTTCCTGCCTGCTTGATGTTAACATCTCTCAGATACACTACTAGTCCCCATGACTTGAATTAGTCAGGTGATCAGTCCAACAGTCATGCTCAAATCATAAGAACATCCATCCCTATGCCTTCACTAGTCTATCTTGGATTCTGCGACATCCTGGACTCACAAAAAATACCTCCCATGCTTAGGTCCATAGAAACTCCATCCCATCTGCAACATGTCATGATGCTTGATGTTGAACCATCCCTACACCATCTGTCATATATGCTCAGCTTATTTTAAGGACTCACTGCTATGAGCAACTAACAATGAGACCCATCTTCTATGTTATCTAAGAAGACGTAGAGGGAGTAGAGCCTGAAGGTTCACCCTCACTAATAAGCTCAATCCATCTGTCAGGATTCTCTATCTCCATCCTTTGTAAATATGCAACATGATCCTCCTTTTGGACATTTGGCCTCACATAAGCCTCCTCCTCATCATCATCCTCCTCAAACACCTCTAGACTTCTTGACAAATCCATGATACTGTCGGATAGTGTCCTGATAACCAATGATTTCTCAATAAGCTTTATCTCAACTGTAGACAATCACTTACTTATGTCTTCCATGCGCTTCTCATCCTCCATTTGCATCACTGCTAGTTTACAATCAGGCCTTGTCACACCAATGGTTGGAACACCAATGGGTACATCTTCCCTTCCATCATAAATATATAGCTTTTTCAAATGTGGAACAATCATAGAATCAAATTGTTTCAAGAATTCCATCCCCAACATAGCTTCATAGTCATCAATTGACACTATAGTGAAGTCGACATTCCCAGTCCACTCACCTAGTGTTGTGTCCACTCTCTTAGCTACACCAAGAACACAATAAGGAGGAGAATTCACTGACTTCATTTGTGCCTTCACAAGTACAAACTTCAACCCAATCCTTCTCGCATTATCTTCACTCATGAAGTTGTGAGTAGCACCACTATCCACCATAGTGAGTATATCAGCACTCCCAATCTTCATCCGAACATACTCCAAACTATTTCTCTCAAGATCTCTCTGAGAGACCACCTCTATAGCAGCAAGAGCTCCAAAAATCTGCATCATCCCCATAGAAGCTTCTTCATTATTCATATTAGACTGTGCAATAGTGGCCACTTTTAGTCTTGAAGGACAATTCTTCACCGTATGTAGTTCAGCACATATCCAACACTTCAAGGCTTTCTTCATCTTTGACTTATCATCTGATTTCGCAGCATCATCCTTCTTCTTCTCTTTCAGCTTATTGAACTTCTTCTTCCTCTCATCAAAACTCTCACCATAATGCTCCACCAATCAATCCACAACAACAAAAGATTACTTAATTATCTTAATCTTCTCCCTCTTTACTTCATTGCGTGCCCAAGGCTTCAATCTAATAATGAAGTTGAACACCTTGTCCCTCTCCACCATGTCAGGAAGTTCCATAACCACACTTGCAAATTATCGCTGATATGTCTGTAGGTTCCCTTTCTACTTTATAAACTTAATCTTCATCCTTGATTCCCATGTTTCATCTTGAGGACTGAAGTGGGTCTGCAAAGCTTTCTTCATGTCATCCCACGAAGTTATGTCGCCAACACTGCCATTGGCATTCTGATCAATCCTCCTTCACCATCACATCTTAGCATCATTTTTCAAGAATTGAGCAGCTACCTTCACCTTTTTCTCTAAATTGCCAAGAGTTATCATACTACTTGACTTCCATATGAGGCACTCCTCCACCTGATTTATGCCTCGTGACCCTCTTCAACACTGCAATCTCATCTCTCGATTCATCAAGAGATTTCTGCAAGTTCAAGATCTCTACCAAACCTTGATCCCTTGCCTCTTCAATCTCCTTGACCTTTACTCCAAGTTGTGTACACATAAGATCAGTGTACTCACGTTGAGTCCGGAGTTCATCAAATTCTTTCCTCATCTTTGAATTTGCCTCTTGATCCTTCATGACCAAGTTCACCTTTGCAGTCCAGTAAGATTCCAAGTCCTCCATTCTTTCCAACAGTTTTTCAAGGAAAGCATCCGTCGCAACCCAGCTAGATTCCCCAATTAGAGGTTCACCTGCCATTGCTAACAGCTTCCTTCTTTGTGATCTAGTATTAACCATCCAACAACTTCACCAAGTTCCTTGCAACCTAAACTAGCCCTTGTTCCACTTGTATGTGAAACCAACTTCCTTCACGTGCAAGTACCTGCTTTACTATTGCCAACTTGCAAGTGTATATGACCTACACTTCGTCATGAGAAAAACTTGCTCTGATACCACTTGTCATGGCCCCCAAACCTACAGTAGTCTTTCAACCATACTTGGCGAGATGCGGCACCACCGGACACTTTCTTTTCACCAATAATTATGTTCATGGACTACACCTAACCACTTGTCCTACTTAGTTTGTGTTTCTAAACCAAGTAATTATTATGTTTCCTTTATACCAATGAACACCCATAAACATTCATTATCATCAGTAATTATACAAGAGAACAAAATTGCATAGTATAAAGGGAGGGACAAATCCCTGAACAATATGTCTGCCCGAATACAATATATTAATCAGATTTACAATGTTTACAAAGATTTACAAGTATACTTGCGAAACACCAAGTTCCATACTCAGCTAATTTTATAACATGCCACACTTTCATGTGTCAACCAAAGTTCCTTGCCTGAGCTGGGTGAGCATGCCCTCACACAAGTTGCCAACTGCTCCTCAACCGAACTTTGTTTCGACGGGTGGGCGACCTACCTGAGTCACCCTTTACACTTTCGCATGTCGAGCGGGCAACCTACCCAAGTCACCATTCACATCCATCGCATTTCTCTTTGCACGCCGAGTGGGCGACCCACCCGAGTCACCACCCACGCCTTCACCCGAATGCCGAGTGCCTTCACCCATGTCCTCACCTATCTTCCCAACTTTGCGTGCTTGCGTCTTCACCAAAAAACTTCGCTATACTTATATCGTTGATTGGGTAGGTCAAGCTACCCAAGCCAACTTTCCAAACGCCCCCACATCATCGCAACTCGCCCTCCGATTGTAGTCGGGCTTCGGTCAATCGCCATAGTATGTAGGTCAACTCGTGGGTGCGTTTACATGCTCCCCATGGCATATAAACCATCAATCCATCCTCTATGTGAATTATAACATATGTCCTTAACACATTTGGCTGTAGAGATGCTCACACCTCATGTTTCCAACTCGCTCGCTCACCAAATGAGTCGCGCTTCACACCAGTGGTTATGTCAAGGACTGCAGGTCCTTAAACCAAGAATCGGATAGACTCCGCCTGAACGCCCATCAGGGTGGCTAGCCACCCATGAGGGTGCAGCCCTAAGTGGCAGAGCTGCGTGTAGATATATTTTTTAAAGTTTTAATCATAAATATATGTTTTTTAAAGTTTTAAATGTTTTTTATTTTTTAAAAATTGAAAATATATGGTTTTTTTTAATTTTAAATAGATATTTTTTTGTTAGATCATATATATTATATATATATATTATATATATAATATTATATATATATTTAAATTTAAAATGTTTTTAGGTTTTTTTTTTAAATATATAAAAAATATATATATTTTAATTTTAATTGTTTTTTTTTTTAGTATATTTTATTGAATTTAGGCTTATGTGATCCATATCAAATTTTCGAAGAATCTTCGGTGAAAATCAAATAGAGATACTTTTATTGACGCGTTTTGAACCAATGAATGTGATTTATCGTCAGGACAAGTTGAATGAGCAGATCTCACTTTGCACATTAAATAGACGGGGTAGAATATCCCATGACGGGGCAGAATATTTCCTACGGCTATCAAATGAACAACATCTGTGCAGGTACAAGGGACACTGCCATCGACCGCTTAGGTAGGTTCGGGGATTTTTCTCATGATAATTGTCATAATGATTTCATTTTAGCCGTTACCTTGTCTAGAAAATTAGGTCATGGGATATTCTGCCCCGTCTATTTAATGTGCAAAGCAAGATCTGCTCATTCAACTTGTCCTGACGATGAACCACACTGGTTGGTTCAAAACGCATCGGCAAAAGTATCTCTATGGGATTTTTGCCGAAAATTCCTCAAAAAATTGAGTATATTTTGTTTTGTTTTTGTTTTTTTCTTTTTTTCTTTTTTTTTCTAATCTTGATTTTAATAGTTTTTTAGATTTTTATTGGCTTTTTTTCTTTCTGTATTTTTTCAATCTATTTTTTTTAATTTTTATTTTATTTTTTGTAGTTTTGTTAATGCTTTTTAAAAAAATCTATTTTTTAATTAATTAATTTATAGTTTTTTTATTTATTTTTAATTTTAACTTTTTGGCCAACTTTTATGGTTTACGCACACGTAGATATTATAATATAGATATATATATATATATATATATATAATATAAAACACACACACATATACATTTTTATGTTTTTTTTCTCTTATATATTTTATATTTGTTTTTTTAATGGAAAATTTGACATAAAAGCTTTAAAGTGTCAAAATTTGTTAAATTTAGAAAATAATTATTTACATCTCATACATTATAAAATTTAAAGTAAAAAAATATGTCTTTTAAAAAAAGGGCCCGATGCATAATCACCACTTTTTTAAATCAGTATGCATATTACTAGCATTCTAAAATGTAATGTACACAAAAAAAAATTAAAGTGCCAAAAACTATGCTCTAAAAAAAATATGTGTGTTCTGGATCCCCCTTTTCAAAATCGGGCCACTCTTTTGCTATCTCTACGAAACGAGTAACAGTATCAGTTCTTGTTTCAAAGTTTACATTATTAATAGATTCGTGTAAATACTTTCCTTTGATTGGACGACTTTTGAAAGCAATGGGTTTTTCATATTGCATTAAAATAGCACCAATTCCATTTCTTGAAGCATCACATTCCACAATAAAGGTTTTTCTGAAGTCCAGCGTAGCTAGGACCGGTGCTTGGTATATTGCCTTTTTAAGATTTTCGAAGGCCTTTGTTGCTTCTGGAGTCCATGAAAATGCATCTTTCTTCAATGTTGTTAGAGGTGCTGCTATTCTCCCATAATTCTTAACAAACTTGCGATAATACTTTGTCAACTATAGAAATCCTTCTAGATGCTTTATGGATGTGTGGATTTTCCAGTCCTTAATGGCTTTAATTATTCTAGGGTCTACCTTAACAAGTTCATGAGATACAATATGACCAAGATATTCCACCTCTTGTACTTCAAAGAAACATTTGAAGCTTTTTGCATATAATTTTTTCTCCTCCAATAGTTTGAGCACCTTGTCAATATGTTGAACATCATCCTTCCAAGACTTGTTGTAGATTAGTATATCATCAAAAAATACCAACACAAATTTTCTAAGGAGGGGTTTGAAAATGAGTTCATCAAACCTTGAAATTTAGAAGGTGCATTGTTAAGGCCAAAAGGCACGACAACAAATTCTTTATGACCCTCATGAGTTCTAAACGTTGTTATCGGAAGGAATTTAGTCTTCATTATGATTTGATGATATCATGTACAAAGATCCAACTTGATGAAGTAAATTGATCCATGCAATTCCAATAATTCATCAATGACAATAAAGGGAAATTTATCTTTAATAGTGAGCTTGTTAATCTCCCTATAATTCTAGCACATGCGCCATGATCCATCCTTGTTGTACACCAATACTACTAAGAAGAGAAAGAACTTTGACTAGGTTGAATTATACCAGCCTCTAGCATTTCTGCAACCATACATTCAATTTCACTCTTTTGGGCATAGGGATATCTGTACGACCTGGTGTTTGGAGGAACACTTCCTAGAATCAAATGAATAGTATGATCATGATCACAAATAGGTGGGAGGCCTTTGGCAGTCTCGAATACCTTGGAATTATGGTCCAAGACATTTTGGAGATCTCAAGAAATAAATGATTTCGCTATGGGAACCTCTACCGAACATAATTGTGCAATTACACCTTGTTGTTCCTTCTTTAGAAGCTTTCTCATATCATTAGAGCTGATTATCTTTCCCGGTTTCCCTACAATACCCCTTAATTCAACTTCCTTTCCTTTCAGACAAAATTTCATGAAACGTTTTTGAAAATTAAGATCTATTGTACCCAAGGATTGTAGCCATTGGACTCCTAGTGCAACATCAACACCACCCTTTGGAATGGAAAGAATTCGGTTATTCAATACATATTCTCCTATGGATAGTTTGATATTATGGCACTTTCTAGAGTAATTTATGGTTCCTCCACTTGCAACTATCACTTGACACTCTCGTGCTAGATATAGGAACAAATTCAATTCCTTGACTATCTTACAATGAATAAAATTATGGGTACTTCTTGAATCAATCAACACTATTACCTTTTCCTTCCTGATATGTCCTTCTATCTTGATAGTTAGAGGAGTGGTAATTCCAACCAATGCATTAGAATATATGGTCGGAATAATTTATTCCTTATCTAGGGTTTGTTCCTAGAGTATATCCTCCTCTTTTGACATTTCTTATTCATTTTCTTCCTCCTCTTCACAAGCTATATAGAATAATTTCTTCTCAGCACACTTATGACCTTTAGTGTATTTTCTATCACAATTGTAACAATACCCTTTTGCTCTTGTTTCTTATAATTATTGTGGTGTCAACCTTGTAGGTTGTGGAAGGCTAAGGACAACAACACTTCCATCTTTATGGTTGTGAGTGGTAGGCTTCCTGGTTTCCATAATTTTACTTTCCATTTTTCTTCATAACCTGAATGCCTTCTCCAATGAATCAGGTTCCCAAAGGCGAACCTTATATTGGACATTATCCTTTAAAGTCCCTATGAGCACATCAATCCTATGCTCCTCTAAAATATCTTTTACCCTTATGTTCAATTTTTGGAAGTCCTCAATGTGCTCCATCATTGAACCATTTTGTTTGACACTTATCAATTGGCTAAAAAAAGCATTGCTTTTAGTATCCTCATAATGTGCTATCATTTCTTTTGTAAAAAATTTCCAAGTGAAAATTTGTTTACAAGAGCAAAGCCATCGATACCTTACAAACTAATTTGGTTCAAATATAAAGTTGTAATACGTACCTTTTGTGTGTTGTTCACATTATGGAGATCCAAAAAAAATCTCCATTTGTAGTCTCCATGTTCCGGCGTCCTTGCCATCGAGTCTCCATATTGATTTTTTCTTGATTTTAGGAGCTCGATCTTGAAACGACTGTAACTCTATAATTTCAGACCTTTAAGTTTTCAAATTTAGTCCTATAATGGCCCTCTGAGTTTTGTTTCAAACTCCACAAGTCTAATCACAATGGGATTCCCGAAGAAATATTTATTCCCAATCTTCCACAATCACCAAATTATAGACTGGTTTAGTAGAGTGAACTTGTATGATGTTCCACATGTCATTGTTTCAACCTTAGGTTCTGAAAATTATACCCAAAAAAATAAAGTCCCTTATCTTTCTGTAACTTCTTTCTAAAATTCAATCTGATGCTTAGAGGGAGTTATGACAATTTTTCCAAGGTCACATGTTTAGGATGTAATTGGGGAGTCTGCAAAATCCCTAACTTCCTCAAATCATATATCCGAAAATATAGCGAGCCAAGATTTGAAATTCAAACCCGAGGTTTAGACCGTTTTCTTTTCAAATGGGTTTTTCTTTTAGCTTATGAAGCTTTGTAGTGAAAATGTTATAGCGACAATTCCATGATGACCTATTTTAGATGAAATTCTAGAGCTTGGAAAAACCCTAACTTCCTCATATCATAACTCTAAAATACAGTGAGACAAGATCTGATATTCAGACCTAAGGTTCAGTGCAATTTTGTCGCAAATGGATTTTTTTAGTGTCTAAAACGTCGTATAACAAAAGTTATAGTGAAAATTCCATGATGGCGTGTTTGGAGTAGCGAAACACTAGAATCCAAAGCTCTGATACCAATTGTTATGAAACCAACTCACAAAAATATAGGAAAAAAGATCGTTGCCTTAGAAATAATCCTCTTCAAGGGGGAAACCTCCTTTACATTACACAAATGAACAATTATTCAATGATACAAATGGAAATACCTCCTTTCTACATATAGGAGTCTAAGGGGTCATAATATAATGAGAGTCAACACAAGAATAATAATGTAAGGGCACAATAATATCAATAGTGGGCCTCTATGGGGCATAATAATAATAATATGGGAACTACATCGGTATGACAATATAATAAGGGGGTTGTGCTAATAACAATAAGGGGTTACAGTAGTAGTATAGGGACCTAACACCTATCAATCTAACATCACATGAATTAGTATAAATAATACCAAAATCTATGGTTCCCTAGAGATACCTCCAAACACCTTTTGCTGCAACCAAATGGCTCTTAAGGGGATTTGACATAAATTGGCTCAATGCACTGATTACATAAAACAAATCAGGCCTAGCTGAAGTCAAGTAGATTAAACTCCCAACTAGATGTCTATATAATGTCGCATCTGCCTCTTTAGATCCATCACCATTCCGAAGTTTTAAATTCTGCTGTAAAGGTACTGTTGTAGCTTCGTACTGATCCATTCTCAACTTTTCCAGTAAGCTCCTGACATACTTACTTTGTGATAGAAATTTTTTTCCATAATCGCTCTAGACTTCCAAACCCAAATAGTAATGTAGCTCTCTAAGGTATTTCATCTCAAATACTTGTGACATCTACTCTTTGATTTCTTTAATGAGATTATCAGCATTCCCTGTAATGATTAGATCATCTACATATAACGATCAACATAATCTTTCCCTCTTTATCAAACATGGTATAAGGATTAGGGTCATTTTTTCTCCTTTTATAACCATGCTGTAGGAAAAATGAATCAATTTTGCCATACCATGACCTGGGTGTCTATTTTAGTCCATAAAATTCTTTCTTGAACCTGCAAACTAAATGTTCTTCGCCCTATTTGACAAACCGATCAGGTTGCACTAAATTGTCTTCTTCTTTTATGCCCCATTTAAAAATGCAAATTTAACATCTAGTTGGTGAATCATCCAATGGTGTTTGGTCGCTAAAACAATTATCATTCTCATTGTGTTTAATTTAGCTACAGGGAAAATGTTTCATCATAATCTATGTCTTCTTACTGCGAATACCCCTTTGCAACCAACCTAGATTTATACTTATCTATGCTCCCATCTACTTTAAATTTAGGCTTATACATCCATTCACATACTATGGGTTGTTTTCCTTTAGGTAGTTTAGCTAAATCCCAAGTTTTGTTTTTGAGGATTGATTCATATTCCTCTTCCATAGCAACCCTACATTCACTATATTGATTAGCTTCTTTATAACTAGAGGGTTCAACAACATTCATCATACTAGTTATAAAAGCATTCTTCCTATTATCACTTAAGAATTCTAATGCCAAAATTTTTCACATTAGTTTGATGGTAAAGGTTGGTGCTAGTCTAAGTTTGATTTTTGTCTGCCTTAGAGTCTGAGTCTTAGGAGTCTTGAGTCAACTATGCATTCTCATTCATCACTGGCCTCACAACCATGTGTCAATTTTGTTCAAAGGTTATCATGTGCCACAAATCTCTTTAGGTAATTTCGCAGCACATAAATCCTTTTTAGCAGTTTCGCAGCGCAACTTGTTTTAGGTGATTTCGTAGTGCATAATTCAAATTTTACATTAACTGCGCTATGAAATCGGATATTCGTGCAATCCGTAGAATATCTTTCCTAACTGTCAAATCTGTCAAGTTCAGTTACGTTCACATCATTCAATGTCAGCTTATACACTCCGCATATCATGTCCAACCGCTTATCTCCATCATTACAGCCACTAGATACCTTGGTACGCTCGGATTGCAAGTTCTAAGAAAAACCAGGCATTCACAGTTTTAATTATGATTGTATTCGTTGCATGAGGAACAATTCTGCAAGTTTTCAATTTGAATACATTGTTATCAAGGGAGGCAACCATTCAAGTGAGGCAGAGATTGAAGTTTGAGCAGCGCTAGTATTTCAAACCTTCATTACGCTGAAGTCTCATGGAGGGATCCGCAGAAAGAAAAGACCACAGATCAGGCAGATGCTTGAGAAACAAACTTGAAGGTGTAGACATTATCTTGAAAAACAAAGAAGTTGAGCATGCATTCAAGCAGGTTAGATGTTGGAATTTTTGTGAGAAACTTCAGGGAGGTCATGCACAAATCACCAAGGAATTTGCTTTGAATTTCATAGGGCTGAATTCGAAGGTTGGGATGCTTGAATTGCAAGTCTCACCAGAGATAATATCCCCAGTTAATGAGATTCCCAGGGAACAAGAAACTTGGTTTAAGAATTTCAAATTTGATATGACCCCCTGCAAAGAATTTCTGAAGCCGGAGTACATTGACTCAAATTTAAACAAGTCTGTGCCTAGAAATTATGTCAAGGACTCATATGTCAATCTGCTTAATTGTATACAAAGGTACCTTACCTGTGAAGAGAGATATAATAAGGTGTATTCATATCATTTCAAGCTTCTGCTACATGTTACAGGAAAGATATCCCTTGATTTACCTTTTTACTTATTCCGTAGCTTAAGTAATATGTGTGATAAGGTGCAACTAAGGAAAGAAGCCTGTGAGACCTCATTGTTTCACCATGGTTTAATTAAGTTGATTATTCTGCATGAACGCTAGAGAGTAGGTAGGGACTGGCCCACATCATATTCATGTCTGGTTTCAAGAACGAGACCGGTCTCAGTCCTCAAGCTGTAAAAGATCTTCCAACAACAACTCGTCATCAGGCAGAAATAAGATCCAAGATGTTTTCAAAGTTGGAGGCTAGGAAACAAGTAAGAGAATCCACCAAGCCACTGACTATCTAGGATACACCCCAGCAGTCCCTTACAGAGAAAGCCCAGGTCAAAGAAGGTGCACATGAGTCAAGAACAGGTGAAGGAGTTTAAAGAAGAAGGACTAGGAGCCAGGTAGCTAAAGAAAAAGGCAAATCATTGATTATTGAAGAAATCCCTGCTTCAAAGGGAGACTTAAATGACTTACTACAAGCCATTAACATTGAAGAATCTCCCCTGGCTCAAGCAAATTTGATAGAGTCAGGAAAAGACAAGGCTAAGAGAGTCAAATCCTAAAAAAAACTCAAGTTTGATGATCAGGTTGATCAATTTGTATTTAAGCCAAGCAGACCCATAACGAGGAATTTAAACAAATACAGGAGGTACTGCTAAGAGCAGATGAAACAGGGGAGGCAACACAGCCTCATGAAGGAAAAGATAAAAGCAAAGCAGTTACCCTTCAAGAAGAAGATAGTGTGGAAGAGTTGAAAAGGAGGTTGGGATTGGAAAACTTTGAAATTGCTAGAGTGAAGAAAACCTCCAGGAAATTTGCAATCAAGGAGCCTTATTTTAGTGAAATGCAAGCTCGGTGCGAGGAAAAAACATTTCAAATACCCAAGGTGGTTGATTTTAATGTTCAATTCTGTAGCTGGACTGCCCTGCAATAAAGGAAGCGCAATTCATTAGAAAGGTCAATACAAACCTGAGAACTGGGATCAGAGTCATGAAGAAAGAAACTATGGACTTAAAGAGACAATTAAGCCAACAAAAAGAATCTCCTTAAAGAAGTCACACATCAAGTAAGGTTATGTTTCAAATTTTGATGGTCTTACTTGTTACAATCTTTCTTGAAGAATCATACATTTTCACTCAGTTTTGAAAAGCTTTGGAGCAATTGAAAAGGATGTTTAAATATAAAGAGGCTCAAAATAGCAAAATTTTGGGTTGAAACTGTGTTTTTGGAATTACCCAGCAGTTTCGTAGCGCGCTACAAAACTGCTAAAGATGGTGACTAATGCACAACAGTTTCGTAGCACGCTACGAAACTACTGAAGCTACATAATTTAAACTCAGTCAACAGATTTTGAGAGACCAAGGGAAAATGTTTGAAAAAGGAATATCTTCAAAGGATAATCTAAAGGTATCAACTTTCAACAAGGTCAAGGCAGGTGGAGGAAATATATATTCGAACGCAATTCTAAACTTTTTGTTATAAAGTGATCATATTTACTGCAGTCCGTGATATGTCAGACAGCTTGGAGGAGGTTTTGTCTTCACACATGGAAAAGGTTGACTGCACATCAAGGACGTGGCATTCTGATATATTTTTCATAATCAAAGATGAAGGGTATGGTTCATTGGATTTGAATATCTTTGAGGAAAACCAAAGGCAGATAAACAAGGGCAGTTCCCTACTTTTCAGGCAAATGGAGAAGATGGGACATTGAGGACCAATATGGAGCTTCGAACATCCACCATAGCCAAACTGAAAAAAAAAAAAAGACCACTTGTGAAAGAACAAGAATGATTGTAATTAAGGCTATTATTAGCATGATATGGAGTTGGACTCCTATTTGACTTAGATCTCTAAAAAGTCCAGTTAGCAGTTTGTTACATTTAATAGGTAGTTAGAATTTGAATAGGTGTTAGAAGAAGAAGAATTTGAGTTCCCCTCATGTTGGAGGAGGAATCTCAGCCTTGTAAAAGAACTCTATATATAGAAGAAAGAGCAATGTACCAGGGGTTGGAAATTTATAAAAAAAGGCTCTGATATTTGGCTTATGTAAAGACTCTTTTTTCTTTTAGTAATACAGTACTAGCTTATGCTTCTCAAGAATCATAAAGAGTTCAATGTGATGAGTTTCTTTTGTTGTTTTCTTCATGTTATCTACAGTGTTATGAGTATGTGATTACTTAGAAATCGCTAGTAGTGCTCTAATTTCCTTAATATACTCGTAAACTTCCTTCTTTGTGTTTGGTTGAAATCTGAATGCCTTGACTTCTATGCAAAGCCAACCCTGTCGGTAATACTGAATCATATATAACTCCATAAGCCCAATGGATACTTGTTAGTTGTGTTTCCACCATTTTCACTTTTATTTGTTTCACAAGAGTTAGCCATCTTGATCATAATCAAAAACCTTTAATCCTTTGAGAGAGCCCTCTCAGGTTGGGGAGGCTAAGCCTCAACCTAAAGTAGGTTTGAAACAATTACTTGAAGTCTTCCTGGTCTGCAGCCTTCCAGGGCCTGATTTTAAGATAACACTCCCTATATCTTGCTGGCAACTGAGCTTTCCTACATGATCTCCTAAGTGGTGGGGTAGCTTCAAACCTTGTCTGATCATCATTTTCTAGACCTGTCTTGACAACTACATCATCTTCTTTCCCTTCCTACTACTACTGCTACTCATTGTTGTCACCTGATTCATCACTTCCTTCTTCCACCAACAAGGGCATGTGCCAATCTTCATTAGCACTCTCACGGCTTCCACAATTATCCTTCTCATGAAACACTAAATTTCTGCAAGAAAAAACTTTATGAGTAGAGGGATTAAACACATTGTAAGCCTTAAATTATGTACAATACCCAACACAAAGATATTTTATGGGCTTTCAATCTAGTTTCTTTCTATCTTCCTTTGGAACATGGGCAAAGGCTTTAATGCCAAAACTCTCAAATGCTTAACTACGAGCTTATAACCAAATAAAGCTTCAAAAGGAATTTTAAAATCTAAACTTCTTGTTGGACTCCTATTCTTTAGATATACTGCAGTATTAATCACTTTGGTGCAAAACCCATTCGAAAAATTCTTACCTTTTAACATACAATGGGCACACTCTACAACGATTCTGTTCTTCCTCTCTACAACCCCGTTCTATTGAGGAGCATGTGGTATTGTAAGATACTGCTATATCCCATCATCTTTACAGTATTTGAGGACACAAGGTTTCTTGTACTCTCCCCCTTGATCTGAGGGGAGAGTACTGATGCTTTTACCTATCTGCTTTTCAACCATACTTCTGAATTCCTTGAAGTATTCAAAGTGTGGCTCTTCTTCCTGAGCAAATACAGCCAAGTAAATCTAATATAGTCATCAATAAAGAATAAAAAATAATATGCACCGCCTAACGATCTTGTCTGCATAGGCCCGCATAAATCTTTGTGTATGAGCTCGAGTGTATCTCTCTTCCTTCTATCAACATTCACAGGAAATTCATCTTTGTGCAACTTTCCTAGTGCACATGCATCACAATCAATATGAACATGTTTTAAAACAGGAATACCTTCAACCATACCTCTTTTTTGTAATAACAGCAGATCATTGAAGTTAATATGGGCAAACTTCTGATGCCACAAGTCCACTGTAGTCATGGCAGATGATTTCAATGCCTTATGTGGTGCACTTTTGAAATTTAGCTTGTACAATCCTCCCACATGAATACCTGATGCAATATGCTTCATACAATCTAACAAGTCTTTAATGACACAATATGATTTTGAAACTCTACCATTAGATTTTGATCAGTTATAGTAGAAACAAAGATCAGATTCTTTTTTATCCAGGGTACATATATTACATTATGGGTATGTCTAATATTTCCATGAGACAAAACAATAGGAATATTAGCATAACCTTTGATTTGGTACCCTCTATCATCGCCAAGATAGATGTTTGCTCCACTACTGGTCTCTTTGAAGTCTTCAAACCACTGTCTGTTCCCTATCATGTGGATGGATACAACTGAGCCCACAAAACAGGTATCTGCTTCATCATCCTTAGCCGAAAGTGCAAAATTGGATATGAATAGTCTGATGTTCTGAATTTGTTCCTCGTCAGCAAGATGATCTGCATGTTGCTTATGTCGCTTCCGACCTTCATCAAACTTCTTCTTCACGCAATATCTAACTATATGGTCGGTTCTACTACAATAAAAACATTTGGTCACAAAGTCATTTCTATTGAAAGGTGTACCTTGAGGTGGGGGGTTTTTTCTCTGTGGGGTTGCGTCGCTCTTCCGTGCTACATTTGGCTTTCCTCTGAAGGGCTTTTTCTTCACCATCAAGGCGAGATCTGATCTCTAGGGTTTACGAGTCAGTCGCCTTTCCTCCTCTTGCATTAGGATCCCTATCAATTCTTCAAACACGAGGGCTTTTTCTCTTGCATTCAAGACAATGATGAACATCTGATACTCGTCAGTCATATCATTCATGATAATCGTGACCAAATTTGTATCTCACACAGCTTCACCGATGTCACTCAGCTTATTCTTGAGTTCTTTGATCCACGAAGTGAATGCTACAATTGTCTCATTCTCCTCAATCTTGATGGAGAGAATCTCTCTTCAAGAAAAATAGTGGATTGGTGTTCTTGACTTTATAGAGATCCTTGAGTGTCTTCCGGATCTCTTGTAGTGTTACAATCACGGAAATGGGAATTATTGCAATCTTTGACTTCGAATTTCAAGAGCATTCTCGCCTTTGTAACTGCTTGTCCTAGTCTTGAATTGTTGCTATTGTTCCTTGTGCAATGAAACTCTGCTACACCTCATCATTATTCACAATTGTCCATGCGTTGTGTCCCTCAAGCTCTGGAGCTTGAATTTCCAACCAAAATAATTGGATCCGTACAGCTTGTTATTTTCATTAAAGTAAGCTTATGGTAACTAATTATTCATCTTGAATGAATAAAAAAACTACAATGGCAGCAATTCAAAAATCAACAACCCAATATTATAATTCCCTTTGGTATATATATAATTCCTCATAAAATGTCACAATAAAACTTGAAACTTGGTCAGAAAAGGATCATTGAACTCTCTAAATCACTTAAGATACCCTCAACTCACTCAAATCAAAATGCCAATAGAAATTCCTGTATGGATCCCACATCTGTGGCATGCTAAGAGCGCTCTACCATTAATAAGTAGCTAAATGTAAATAGCTAAACGCTTGAGTGTAATTTTTCGAAAATTGAACGCTGCTTATAATATCATTAAGTCACTAATGTAAACAGCTAAACGCTTGGGTGTAATTTGAAAAAAATTCAACGCCGTTTATTCCATTAAATTTATCAGTTATCTTTTTGGAAACTTCGAAACCTCTTCGTTGATTTTTATTTTTTCAAATGTAAATTATTAAGTTACCGTTGATTTTTATTTTTTCAAATGTAAATTATTAAGTTACCAAACTTCGTATCCTTTTGGATAGCGAAAATATATGATGCTTTATCTAGATGTTTAAAAGGCCCGAAACAGTGACACCATGAAATATGATTGTGAGGAGTAAATGGAGAGCTAATCTTTCAGGGTGGCATTTAAATGCGGCCTCATTGAGCTCGTTTAGGTTTGCATAGCCATCTGAAAAAGCAAATAATAAAACGCTTTCATTTATGGCGCAGTGAGTGGAATTGAATTCACAAATTTTTAGTAGTTATCATCTTCTTACTCTCAAAATATCAATCCTCGCACCACTCACAAAATATGAATACACATCGCTCACAAAATATTAATAGTTATATTTTCTTTTCAGAAATAGTAATGTTTTTTATATTTATTAGCAAAGCAAATTTAAGTAATATTTTGAATATATTTTATTGAAGGGAAATATACATTCCAAAACAAATATAGAATATTTAGATTACAATCTTTTCAGATAGCAAGTTTATGGATACACAGTTTTTAATTTTAGTTAAATTTTGTTTAATAAAAAATAAATTTCCAAAATAAATTAAACTATATAATTATTGAATACTAATTATGAATGTTGGTGTTAATGGTCTATACGAGTTTCCACAAACAGTATACATCTGGTAATAGTTTTTTAAGAGACTGTTGGCATAAAAAAAGGTTAACCATAACAATGAACCAGTTAAGAAAATACTTAAAAATTACATATCCAAATTCTCACAATTCCATCAATATTACTGTTAATAAAGTCCAAATATATTAGAAAACGTATACAAACTGATACAAACATATATGTATTATATATAAAAGAATATATATTAATATTAATCAATATATACGTCAACGTCTTGTTTTATATAATATATATATAACAAAGTCTCTATATTATATAAAACCGAAATAGAGTTTCTAGTTTATATATAATGCTATCATGATAATGGGATCCACATAGTGTTCCCTACCTCTCACAGACGCCGTTAATGACTACTGCAGGTTACATGTGACTTTCCGTTCAATTCTCCGGAGATTCTCGGTCGCTGACCATCTGCAATGACACTCAGCCCTACGCAGCAGGGTAATCTTTCACAATATTAATACAAATGTTCAGGTGGCCACGAAGTTTAGAATCCCGCGTAATTGGAACATCCTATTCCATAAATCTATTTCGAAACGATATTTTCTTGCGCGTATCCTAAAAATGGCACTATATTCATTGTATTCACAAACATTTTGTTGCATTGGATGTGCCCCTCATCTTTGCTCTTTGCTCATCCAAAGATGAATATAATAAATATATTCATTATATAGTGAATATATTCATTGTATTCTTCGATCCTCACGCGGCAGCGGTGCAAAACTCAACTTGTTCTGCTTTTTACTTTAAATATATAATAGACTGGAAAGTAAGTATTATTTTTAAGTATTATTTTTGCCAAGTATTATTTATGGTAAGACCGAGTGAAGATAAATATATTGAAGCACTGAAACGCCTTTTCCTCAATCGAACCGGCCAACAGAATTCAATCGAACCGGCGAGCAGAATTCAAGTGAGCGCCCACATAAGACGAACGCTTGCGTGCATACCGAGAATTGTTGTTTGGTGTATCTTAATTGGATTCAGAGACATATAATAACTGACGAACGCTTGCGTGCATACCGAGAATTGTTGTTTGGTGTATCTTAATTGGATTCAGAGACATATAATAACTGCTGCATTTTTCATGCTTTTATAAGAGGCAACATGCTCAAATGCTAGCCGATACATCGAACACTACACCTTGTTCGCTAGCATAATATAAAAATGTGGCCGCCCGTAAATTATTATTCAAAGCCTTTTGTCACTTGTATCATGATAGGGACCGTGGCCAAGAAAGATGATCAGTTTATAGTTTATACTTCTTCATAGGTTCTTGGGATGACTGGCAAAAAGTCAACAACTGTCAACGTTGTTTCGTTTTCTCTCCAGCAAAAGTGGAGCAGGCTGTTGCCTTATGCAGTCTCGAGCTGACGAAATTACCAGTACATATCTCCATTGCAGTGCATGTTGAATTCAGAATGTTATTAAATGAATAATTCAAAGTACTAACAGAAAAGCAAATATCTAGTTAATAAACAAAGACAATACAGACGCCACATATAAAGCGATGCAGAAATTTCGATACGGCGCCTTGGCATTTCGTTTTCAATAGATCCATCAGCTACGGAATCAAATTAATTTTTCCGTAAACTTTGTATTCAAAACAAATATGATAATATAATACCCTACAACCCAGATACCAAGAATACCAACTATATGACTTTACTATATATTATAGTATGTGTATTTATAAATAACATAGTCATGAGTTAACTGAGAAAATATCGTGCTCAGTGCTCCAGCTTGATGTCGGCGGCAGACTTTTTGCCAGGCTAGTTGACATTCACAGGGTATTATAATTTTGTTTATCAATTAAATGCATTGATGTTAAGATGCGATATATATATATATATATATATTTTTCCTTTTCGAATTTTGATGTTAAGATGTTAAATGTTTGTGTTAAGATGCTATATGTTTGTTATCCTACTCGTAAAATTTTGGTTTCATAACAATTATAATAATAGAAGAGATTCGTGTAAAATATGGATACCAATAATATGATATTACACTATATTACACTATTTATATTTTAAAATAAAATTATATAATGAAAAAAAAAATTTAATAAATAAAAAAAAAAAAAAATAATATTAACATAATCATATTAAAAATATAATTGATGTAAACTATATACATAAGAGTAAATATTGTTGGGGATTTTTCTGGTAAAATCCCAAAAACAGCAATAAAAAATCACACAGAGACAATGCTCTGTTTTCCTTTTTCCCAGGATCTTAGCACATGGAAGCTTTTTAACAAATTGCTCAGAACAGAGTATTAAACACACTTAGAAGGATTTGTATTCATCAAAAGTAAACTGATACAAAATTCATCCTCTTTTTACTCAAAGGGATTCACCAATAACAAAGATTTGACTGCTGTAAAAAAAAGATTACATATGAGTTTTGGCCACGCTGCTGCGTGCCTTCATTTGCATGTTCAGAACATTACATGCCCACTGCTGTGCTTTTCTCCTCTTAAAAAAACATAAAACAAAAATTACACATATATATATGACAACCAAGAACTTACATTC
>APFE030432762.1:16284-37468 GCA_000404065.3 Pinus taeda | reverse complement strand
AATACATTTTTGAATTAAATAGTTAAAATAAAAATACATCCAAATTAAAATCACAATTGAAATTATATCAAAATCACTTAAAACAAATTTAAAAAAAGCACTCTACAAAGTAGTCACTTTCCAATGGAATAGTTGAGAAACCAATAACTAGATATAGATTAAAGTACACAAGTATGCCAATATCTTTGCAACTGCAACACAACTATCCTAATAAGTTTGGAATTTTGAGAGATAAATCCAATATTCTCAAGATGAATTATTTGTGTCTTAAACCTTCACAAATAGCTTACAAATAGCTTTTTAGATGTGAATGTGAATAATAACAAAATAAAATTAAAATATATGAACCAACCAAGAATTAAAATAATCAAGTCAACATACCATTTGCATTTAACAAATACAGTGCTAAAGCTTCTTTCCTCTCCAAACATCTTAGTGAAATATATAAAAAATAATTGAAATTAAGGGAAAATGGTGATGAAAGGATTCATGGGTAAAAAAAAAAAGTTCAGGCCCTATTAGGCCCCCATCAAAACTACTACGTAGATTATTGTAACATGATAAGAAAATAATATTAATCCCCACATTCAAATGGTGTGCATAGATAGATATTCATCAAGTAGATGGCAAACCCAGATTTCTATGTTTATATACCTGTTTTTTTTTTGTAGTTCAGCCATTTTTGCCTGTTTTCTTGGACAAAAAGATCTGTTAATAATCAGTACAAAGATTTTACGTCAATAAAACAACCAATTTCGTAAAGAAAGCAATACATCCTGTGGATACTTATTTCAATTATAGGTTTGTCCACAATACTTGTTTTTTTCGGAGTTCCTTGTTCTCTTCTTTGATTTTTGTTACTTTAGCTTCCAACTCAACAGTATATGCCTGCAAACAAGGAAAATATTTAAAAGATTAATATTTCTAGATAAAAATGTAGCAGCAAATACTAGGTTTAATATTCTTAGATAAAAATGTAGCAGCAAATACTAGGTTTGTCAAAATCAAGGTTTTGTCAGAATCTTTTTCCAAACATAGTTGGGTCGTTAAAATAGAGACAAGCATCACAAAACAGATATTAATTAACAAAACACAACACTTATAGAAAAATCCTTCATAATGTTTCTTCAACAATAGTTTATTGATCCAAACCAACATTCTTACAAAATAAGACAAACATATTTCTATTCTTAGTTAAGATATCAACGACAATTTACTTACCTTAAGTTTATAAGGGTTGACCTTTGAGGAAAAACTGACCAGAGTTACTCAAAACCAACCACATGAGGTATCTTACCTTCATTATAAGGCTTGGCACAATGTTACCCTCTAACTCAGTTAACACCATTCAGACAAGCACAAAGTCAAAACCCTCGTTCCTACAGCTTTGTTTCTTCCTTATGTAGTTTTCGGGTGACCAAGAATACCATTAGGAAGGTTGGTATACTCTTACCTTCTACGTTAGGTAAGTAATAGATAATTGGGCAAGAAGACCCCTCTCTCCTAAAATTTTGTTGCATCCCTTTTGGAGCACCCCACATCACTAGGACAATTAAGAGTAAAATCAATCAATGGCAGATAAACCATGATATCAAATATTTGTAAGTCGCAAGCATAGAGCTTTCAACCCGTAGTAAAAAGATGAGGACCTAACAAGCATGGAGTGAAGGATTGGTTTAACGATCTCAAAATCCAACCGAAAATAGGTAGATAACTTGTGCATGCATGCCATTAGAAATGTCTTATACTTTACTTTTCAATCATAATAAATTCACAATACGTAGGTAGGTACCTTAACCCAGAGAATGGATCTTAACATAGACTTATATGTAGTTAAAATTACATTGTATAAATTGTATTTTTGGAGGCTTTTGATTGATCCAACAAATAAAAATCTAAAACAATAAGGACATCGTTACTCTTTCATGATCGTAAGTTTTAATTACTCTTTCATGAACCTAAGATAAAAAAATGACACAAATGATATTTTTATCCCTAATTTATGTAAAGCACAAAATATCATTTTTTAGCAGAAAATTCAAAAACTATATGAAGAAAGACATAGTTCGGATTTCTATAGAAGATTCGGTGTCTTAAAAATACAAAATTTGACGGATGGAAACTATGCTTCTCATTTTTTACCAACGTAGATTCTCAATTGTAACGAATTAGAACATAACCTACAGTGTACACATAATTCTTCAGTATCTGTCTCACAAGAAGAATTGTAAAACACATCACAGGAGAGCTTACACACGGATACAATTTCAAAAAATATAAATAGTGACTTGGAACATGTGTGTGATAGCTTTTCATGAACTAAAAAAGAATTAGTATTAGGATTCTCAAAACTCCTTGCACATATAAAATAATAGAAAATAAGAAAATGAATATAATGCTTAACATATCTCTTAGGAAATAATAAAGTTTGTAATTGAGTTTGAGTTTGAGTTATGTTTGTAATCTAATGCACTGACAAAATAGAAGAGTGATTTTGAAGGGTGGGTTATGGTACCAAAGCCAATAATTTGGGCCAAGCCAGATCAGTGTCAAGATCATAGAACGAATGTAGGCATCATGTAGATCGAACCCATACTCTCTAACTTGTATAGTAGGGTGAAAGCATTGGTACATAAAAGTCTAGTATTATATTAATGCTATTGCATTACATGATTTGGTCTCATGTCAAGAAGTATGCAAAAATGTCTTAGACAATGGAAACATAATCGTAACGATGTGGGCTCTTGAGCATGCATCTAGGGTAATGTTTATTGATAGGACTTTTCTTTGTATAGATAACCTCATTTAGGCTCTAACGACTTGGAATGACTTACAGTGTTTCCTTTTTTAGATTTGAAAAGATTTTACAACAAGTTTTTTCAATGTTTAACTGTTACCAAGTTCCCTCATACCTTCTACTTTTCCTTTTCAGGTTTTCATTTATCAAAATAAAATATTAATACTATTTTCCTTAAGCAAATTTTGAAATCGGTAAAGGCCGATAAAACGTTATTTCCAACCTTGTTTTATACCCCACAAACAAAACTGCAAATCCACACATATTGTCACAAAGTTAAAAATTTACAAATTAGAAGGAGTTACCCTCTTAAGTAACGAATTTATTTAAGATAAGCCCGTTAATAGGAAGAAAATCTTACATAGCTGATACATCTTTCAATATAAATGTTGATGGGCCTATCTTCTCGATGATTTGATATGGTCCTAGCCACATTTTCTGAAATTTAGTGTGTTTTCCTTTATCTTTGTGGGTTTTGTCCCATTTCAAAACAAGGTCACCAATTTGTAAAAATTTTGAGCTGCTGGAAGTTGTATCAAAAGAGGACTTAACAACCTGTTGATGCTTTGCATGTGGACGTCTAGCTTGTTCCCTTTCTTCTTCTAATTTAAGGATTTGATTATGTCTTAATTGAATAGAAGATGAGTGATTTTCGTCAATAAACTGCACTAAGGCTAGTGATGGGAGTGCTAAGTTGGCTGGTATGACAACTTCCCCCCACTGTCGTCGCTTCCAAAGGAAGAAAGGGGCCCCCCCTAAGGGCAGGCCAAAAGGCCGGCTAAAGGCTCAAGAAGGCCCAATGGGCTCATGGATCAAGGGCCGAAGGATCAAGGATCAAGGTAAGGCCGAAGGCCGAAGGATCAAGGTCGAAGGTCGAAGGCCGATGGGCCGAAGGGTCATGTGCAATTTAGGTCATGTGACCTTTGGGTCATGTGCAAGTGTTGTCACGTCTAATTAGGGTCATGCGCACATGACCCTAATTGGACGTGACAACACTTGCACATGACCCAAATGTCACATGACCTAAATTGCACAGGACCCTTCGGCCCTTGGCCTACCCTTAGCCAATTGGGCCTTCTTGAGCCTTCAGCCGGCGTTTTGGCCTACCCTTAGGGGGGCCCCCTTTCTTCCTTTGGAAGCGACAACGAGTGGGGCATATGTACTTTTTTCCTTTCCATACACTAAATTGAATGGAGAAGTTCTTATCGAGGCCTTCTATATTATGCGATCTGCCCATAGTGCAAATATTAAAGACTTGTGCTAATTCTTTTGATTCTGATCAACAGTTCTCTTAATGATTTTGATCAGATATTTATTGGTGGATTCTGCTAAACCATTACCTTGAGAGTAGTAGTTTGCAGAATAGTTAAATTTGAACCCTCTATTGATAGCAAACTCAAGTATGGAGTTACCAAAGAAATAAGATGCATTGTAAAAAATAAGAGCGTTTGGTATACCAAACCTGGTAATGATGAACCGATCTATGAATTCGATGATTGCTTCGGAGTTAGCTATCTTCAAAGGAATTGCTTCTACCCACTTAGTAAAGTAATCCGTGGCTGTAAGGATATACCTGTGCTGTTTCGAAGAATGAGGAGTAATTTCTCCAATGATATCCAATCCCCATTGTTTAAAGGGTTGCTCAAAGTTGACTGGTTGCAAAGGAAAAGCTGACTTTCTTTGTCTTCTACTGGCAGTTTGACATATCCTGCATTTCCTCACATATTCATGGGTATCTTTAAATAAGGCGGGCCAATAAATCCCAGCATGTATAATTTTGTGAGCTATTGTATTAGCTCCAAAATGTCCACCTGCTGGTCCATCACGTAATTCCTACAAGACCTTTTATGCCTCAGTTTTTTCAAGGCATCTTAACAAAACCGAATCATAATTTCCTCTAATTAACAAGTCATCAATAATTTTGAAGCTTTTGGCTTTGAGTCCTATGGCACATTTACTTTTATAGGAAAGATTAGAAGGAGCATATCCATTTTTCAAATAATATATCAAATTTGCATATTGGGATTCAGGATTGGTGGTACTTATCTCATTGATTTCTTCAATATTGTTGGTACCTTGATGTTCCTAAATATATGAAGCTCCTGCTAGAAACCTACAAAAACCTTGGCCTTTGACAATCTTTGTTGGTTTAATGTCCAAATCATACACTTGTAATGTTGTGACCCAGTTTGCCCTCTTCTCTCCCAATTCCCTTTATACTAGTAATTGTCTTACTGCTGAAAAAGGGACTATTACTTTTGTATGAGTCTTTAAGAGAAAGGGTCTAAAGTGTTTAATGGATTTGAACACAACAAATGCTTTCTTTTCCACATCAGAGTAATTAAGCTCAGCGCCCTGAAGATTTGAACTAAAAAACAATATGGGTGCTTCCATGTTTTCATCATTGATTTGTGTTAACACAACTGCGTATGAAGTATCAAATGCCAAAGTGTATAAAATGAAATGATTGGAAAAGTTGGGAGTGTTTAATGCAGGATCAATTATGATTTCTTGTTTGATTGAATCAAAAGATTCTTTTTCTTTATGCCCCCATTTGAACACTGAGTTTTCTTAATCATTTTTTGTAATGGTAAAACAATCTATGAAAAATCTAGAACAAATCCTTTTACAAAATTTATTTGACATAAAAATGATTGCATCTATTTTTTACTATGTGGAAGTGGAATATCAAAAATCTCTTTAATTCTATCTGGATTGATATAAATACCATCTTTTGAAACAATGAACCCCAAGAGTTTACCTTGGTCAAGAGAAAAAAATGAGTTTTTAGGAGTCAATGAAATCCCATATCTTTTACACCCATCAAAGATTTGTTTCAAATAATGTAAACGATTTTCTCTTTTCATAGAGAAGATAGTAATGTCATCTAAATAGACAACAACTGACTTATTAATTAAACCTTTGAATGCTATATCCATTGCTCTCTGGAATGTAGCCCCAACATTAATCAATCCGAAAGGCATTTTTTGGTAGGCGTATGTTTGCCACTTAGTTCTAAAAATAATCTTCAGTCTGTCATCGTGGTGTACCAATATTTGATTATACCTAGAAAAACCATCTAAGAAAGTCATTAATCCAGAACCAACTTCTGAATGAAGAGTTTGCTCCATTGTTGGTAGTTGGAAGTTATCTATTTGACTAGCCTTATTAAGGTTTCTAAAATCTATACAAATTCTAATGTCACCATTCTTCTTCCTAATAGGTACTAGGTTTGAAACCCACTTTGAATGTCGAACATTAAAAATTATCTTAGCCTTCAAGGGTTTGTTTAAGTCAACTTTTATCTGACTCTCTAGGTTTGGATGAATTTTCCTTAATTTATGTTGTATTGGATTCTCTTCAGATATCATTGGAATTGTATGTTGTATGACAAAAGTATCATATGTTTTCAAGTCATCAAAATTCCAAGCGAAGAAATTTTTATATTTATTTAATAATCTGGTAAATGAAAATCATTCTTCTGAAGCAAGTCCTAATCCGAGACTGATATTTTGTGGTTTGGCCTGTGTGCCAAGGTTTATTAATTCAAATCTTAAAGTAGAAATTTGAAGTTTCGAATTTGTAACCTATTTAAACCTATCTTTGATGTCATAAAGGTCTTCAAGTGTGACCATTGGATTAGGTATTGAATTTTCCTCAAGTTTTTATTTCATTTGAAGATCATGCTCACTTTGATCAATAATTTGATCATCATAGTACTTATCAGAGGTTAAGAAATTTAAAATGTCGTCGTCATGATTGAATACTCGCCAGATAGTGACATTATCAGGATCCAATGGTCTAAAAATTAATTCTACTGAAAATATATCGGCACTATAATCCTCAGATGGAAGGAGCTTAGAAACATTGGCTAGTAAATCTGTTGTTGCATTCTTAGATCTAGGAATGGGAGAAATATTAAATGCTAGAAAATGGGATACAAGGTCTTCTACCAAGGATTGATAATGTTTGAGGTTACTAAGAGGCAATGTATAGTATTCTTGACTTGTTTTATAACAATTACAGAGTCACCAAACACTTTCAAATATTGCACCTTAAGGCTTATTGCTTTGTAAAGTACTTGAATCAAGGCTTCATATTCAGCAGTATTAATTTTACACTCAAATTATAATCTACAAAATAGCATAGTCTTTTCTCCTTCAGGACTAACTAAAATACATCCTGCTCCTACACCGTCATTAGATTTTGACCTATCAAAATATAAGGACCAAAATAAAGGTTTATCTACAATTATTTTGCAATTTCCTCACCAATTTTAACACATCTTGATGTAACTATTTGGGAACTTTTTTTAATTTGAGATTTGAAACTATTAACTGAGAAAGGTGATGATTGACCACTAAAATTATGAAATAATGATTCAGATGATTAGTTACCAAGAATGTTATTGTTGAATGTTATGGGTTGGTTTTCTTGTTCAAACTCTGTTATAGTATGAGCTATATCCTTCTCCTAATCAATCTTGATCTGATTTGGCTTCCTTTATAGGGAAGCCACATGTCGGACCAATCAGTAGAAATGTAACCATGAAGTTTTTGAGACCAATCTCTGCTTAGAATCAAACTGTAAAACTCAAGAATATTAGCAATTAATATATCAATTCTCTGAACTACTCTTGGATTAGCTGATAACCTAATAGTAACTGAGTTGACTTCTCCCAATACTTGGACCTTAGTTTTATCCAACTGGACAATATACACTGCAAACTTCTGGGGTTCTATACTCAGTTTAGAAAAAATCGAAGCTGACATTATATTCGATGAAGCCCCTCAGTCTATCAACCAATTATGCAGATTTCTATTATAAATCTCATAGGTCAAGAGAAAAGGAGGAGTATGGGAATTTTTTCTGTCTCTGATTAGAATAGCATCAGTAGCTTCTACTCTAACAATTGGTGACTTACTTATTTCATCGGCTGCTTTGGACAATACAACATTTGGAAAAGGAGAAGAAGGTGCTGCATTTAATTCTTTGAGCAATAATTTTTGTTGATGTTTGACCTTACTAAGCTCAATATAGTGATATTTTCTCTAGTTTTCTTCATGTCTTCAATGATGTTGTAATCCATAGAGTCAGTAACTACTAATGTCTTAGATCGTGAAGGTGGATTGGAAGATGATGGCTGATTTTGGGTAGGCATTGTTGTAGACTTAATTGTGGGAACCTTTTCCTTAGTATTAGGACCAATGTTCTTCTTCTTTTTAGTTGTTTGAATAGGTTCAGGAGTTCCTTTACTCTTGGTACTTACTGGAAAAGCTTCCTGTTCATTTTTAGTATTAGAATTGGGCAAAATGAAGTCCCACATCCCATGGCATTCTACAACTTCTTCTTCCTAAGTTTCATAAGATGATAAGACTGTATCTTCCTCTTCATCATTCTCAGGATTTGATTATGGTTTCTTAAGGTTTCTAAATGGCTTCTTAGTTGAGGTTTCAACTACTTGTTTCTTGATTTCTACCATTTCATTTGACATAGTTTTTAGAACCTTTTGGAGGCCTTCCATATCATATGGATCTTTAGCCATTTTCTTCTTTGAATCATCTTTGAAGGTAACCTTTTTTTATTTTCATTCCTCAAGAGTAGCTTTCTTTTATAAGGTGATGATACATTTTTCCACAACGATTGCCTCTTTCATATTCTCTACTAAAGTAGGCTTTGCAGCTCTATCAACAAAGATTGTTATGTTTGAAGGTAAGGCTGATATGTACCATTCACTTCGAACCTATTCACTAGGTTTTGATGTAATACAAATCTTATTTAAGAGTTTGTTAAATTGTGAACTGAACTCTTTTATAGGCTTTCTTGATTGTGTTTTAAGATTTGAGAGATCATTGATTAACGTTGTTGTGGACCTATCATTACCAAATTTAGTTAAGAACTACTCTTGGAAAATATTCCAACTAGTAATGGTTCCTGATGGTAACAAAAAGTACCAAGACCTGGCTGCTCCTTGTAGGGTTTATGGGAAAAGCCTAGCAACCACGTCTTCTTCAGTAACTGCCTTTAAATTGAATGACAACATAAAGTTGTTTATGTGTTCATCTACCTGTATGCCTGCATCTAGGTTGAATTTTGGCAACCATTTCTTAGGATGAGCATGAAATGGGTTGAAAGGTGCAAGCATTGTGACTACACCAGGATTGTTCCATGGACTCTATGCCATTGTTGAGCTACTAATGGATGATAGCACAAATGAAGTTCCAAGTGGTTGAGAAAAAGAGGATGAAGTTCCAGTACCCCATTGAACGACAATCTAGAGTGGGGGAGTGGATGGTTGACTTTGAAATGGAGAAGATGAAATGGATGATGATGATGAAAGAGTCTCACTATTAGACCCTTCAGGTGTCTTCCTTGCTCTTTTTCTTTTAGGCAAAGGGAATTTAGTAGGTTCAATACCAAGCTTTTCACTCTAAAGTCTGGTAAGGAGATGAGAATGAATGGATTGCGAAGTCACACAACCTTGGGATAACTCAAATTTCAATGGTGATATTGAGAATCCTTGAAGTTCATGAATTAGAGACTAAACTTTAGGAGATTCTAGAGTTGATTTATCTGAGATGTTTTTGGGTTCAACAGTGGTTGTTGTTTTCTCAACTTCTCGCTTGGAAACTAGAGATTTAGCATGTGAGGGATAAGTCAGAGGTGAGGTGGAGGGAAATTTACTCTCAGAATGGGCTATAGGTTTGGATTTGCTTGCCATTCATAGTTCAATCCCGCCTTCTAGTGCCAAAAATGTTGATGCCTCGAAAATCGCTGCATCAACATTGGGGAAAATCACACAGTCCAGACCTTAAACTAGTTCCTTTTCTATTTGATGTGGTGGCTCCAACTGTATAAAATGGGACCAGTTTCCCAATGATATATGGTTGGGATGGGTGATTGGTTTATGGTATTTAATGAAAATGATAAGTGTTCTATTCTAAAATACAAAAATATTAAAGTAATTAATCTATCCTGGGAATTCTTCCTCTTAGTGCAATTCTTGATTTTTCTTATTGACAGGTAAACATGAAGATGACTTACTCATAAATAAAAATATTTATTCATATGATAATTACTTTGTTCAAGTAATTGAACAATGTAATAATTAGAACGTTGTTGCACTAACCATAATATATTATTGACATGTATATATGGAAGATGACAATTGCAGAAGCATTCAATAGTCAAAGACTAAAGAACTGTTGAATGAAACATATACACATCAATAATAGAAAATTTTTAATAAATCCTTAATTCACATAGAAACATAAAGCAAAGACATAGATAGTAGTACCGTATGCATTTGGGTATCCTCCGATGTGAATCGCATTCAAATCCTGACTTTCAATTTGAGAAAAATTTAAAAGGAAGCAATAATGCATATCATATAAAAGCCTTCGGTATCAAAATTCAGAATCCAAGTCCAGTCTTTTATAAAAATAAATATATCGGAAGCATAGTAGTGTAAATTCTGATCCAAGTCTTAATACAAAAAATTTAGGACCTTTTCCAAAAACATGAAAGGATCTATAAATACTACAAAAATAACTAACTATAAAATAAATATGCTATGCATTGGTATAACCAAATTGAAAAAATGTGGAAATCATCTTGAAATAGAAATGTTGTGGTTGGTCAAAAATGGTTTACTATATTGGCTGATCATCTTGTGATCAAAGCAGACAAATGGCAAGCATCTGCTTGACTTCTGGAAGATGACTCATTCATGAGTGCAATTGAGCTATGTATGTGGCATCGTTAAGCTCAGGGATCATGTGGCTAATCGCATCAGTGAGACATTTCATTGTTGTTCACTAGCTATGAGGTTTCATAAGGAAGAACCAAAAGGTTTCCCATGTTAAGCTGTGGATGTCTGTGATCAGTTTTTCCCTTCGCTGAAGCTCTTGTTTCCACTATTGTTCTAACGATTTTACTTGTTGAAGTTTACCTAGAGAACATTCCGTTATTAAATTTGATAAATAAAGAGTGTTGTTAATTAATTCAACTAGGTTACTTGCTGCTGATCTACCTCTGGATGTTTCTCTTTCGCTCTTCATTAGCTGAGAATGCCATTCAGTAAAAATAATCTCCTTATGCGATTCCTAGATTTGTGGTAGATTAGCAGCTTTTCGCTCTTTTGAATCTTGCCATAATAGAAAATTTGTTGATATCTCATCTATTTTTTTCCAACTCTAGTCTTGCATCCACTGATTTATCAATCATGCATGTTGTGATATCGCATAGAAGAATTTCTAATGAAATATTGTAACGTAGTAGGTCCAACTATTGAGACAATTCCCTGGTAATTCCTAGGGCCTCGGTTCAAATTCTCCTACTTGAGGATATTCCTTGAATCACTCTATCTTAACTGTCATTTAAGCGATTTTCTCTTCTTTTGATTTACTCATCTATTCATTTAATAACTTCAACTTGCTCAGTTTTTGAGACAATTGCTATTGTTTGTTAATAACTTGATCATCAATTCTTTGCTTTTCTTTTACCAATTGGTCATTCAGCTACTCATTAAGCTATTTCTCTGCTGCCAACTATTGTTCCAGTTGCTCTATCTTCTGTTGTTTTTCCTATGACTGTGCCTCTAGGCGAATGATCACTTGCTCTTTTCTTTCAACAAGTTACTGACCTCTAATGCCTTATCCATTTTTGCTACAATATATACTCTAGAATATTGAGAAAGTTTGGTTAGATCACCAAAAGGGCTTACTTCCTCCCTCGACACCACATTCATCATCTCCATTTGAGAAGTCAAAAGAGGAGAGTGATCAATTTTCTAGTTTTTCTTTTGCCTTTTGATTACAACCCTATGCTTAGGGATGTAGAAGATATCTATTGGTAGTATTTCTTCCACATGCAAAACAATCTCATCAGAGGCATGCTCAAGAATTATTTCTAAGTCTGTGTGAATTTTGGGTGGGTCGCCTGTTCCTTTAATCGGAACTGTTTTGACTACTATTTTTTCTACCATGGGCACCTCTGGTATAGAAAATCCTGGGGTATTCTCAGTATTACTGATGATAGAATCAAATTGTTTCCATTCCTTGATTAGTTTAGGATCAACATAGATGTCTGAATCAAGGGGTCCGCTACCTGATTCTTGCTTTTGGTCCTGTTCTGGTGTCTTGTCCTTTTTAGGAACTTTTTTCACTTCAGAAGTATTCATAACAATTTCTTGTTCACTCTGGCATTGTGGTTGAACTATTGAGGTTGTAGCTAACAAATCCAAAGGTAGGGTTTCCAATCTCTAGGCCCTAAGCCTATTGAATTTTTCTAATCCTTGTGTTCTCAATTTGGTCACAGCCAATCCTTTAACCTGGAAAAATAGTTCTGCTAAAGAAAACAAGTCATCAAATATATCTTCTTCATTATCAAATCTCGTGAGCTTAGCCTAAGAAGTAACATTATAGCAATCTTTTTAGGGTCATACTACCTGCTTCGAATAGTTGTGAGATTTAACATCTGCATTTTGTTGGTCTCTTTCTGTGCATGTTTATAATCATGCAAGGTAAAAATGCTACATTGAAGGGGAAATATAGGCCACATGGTTTCTTGGAATCCCTAATGGTTTTTGACATTCCCACAAGTATTATTTGGTATGCAAATTCCCTGGCTAATAATTTATCAGGAACATATAGAGGAAGAACATGGGGATCAATGAGGCTACCAAAAAGCCTTACATAAGTGAATTTCTCCCCCCAAAACCAACTTCCTACTGCTGTTAGGTCAATTGCCACTTCCTTAGATATCCTAGGGGAGGCTTATTGAATATAGAATAATATATAGGCAAAACAAAACCATTGCAAATTCTATACAAATGATTCCTATAGTGGGATTTCCATAGGTCTTTGTGATAGATGTGGATAGGATTGGGATCATGAAGAGTCCATTTCCATTCGAGAATGGGGAATTCAGAATTAAAACAAATGATGTCAAGAATATAGGCACTGTAGTAAAAGGGTGGAATGACCTGGGTAGTTGCAAACCTCTTTCTTCTATAATCCAGTATCTCGGTAGCTATTCTATCAGAGAAAATATTTGCCCAATCCATAACATAACCATGAATTGGAGCTTCCATTTATGGGACCATGTGTATGGAGAACTTGGCAGAATTATGGATTCTCCATACTCTACACATTATAGCGCCATCATAACAATAAGGAGAGGCTAATGAATCAAGAGAATACATACTCGATGAATCGTGCTTATTTTAATTTTGGAAATGCCTCCAATGTCTGATCAGGTCCAACTCAATGTCTTTTTTTTTTAAAATGCTTCCATAAATGCCTTGTTGTAGCACTTTTTTGGCTGTGGTAGATGTTACATTTGTTTGAGATCCTTTGGCTTCAATGACCCAAATATTTTTCCATTGGTCGTGGAAAATGCTTTGTCTGTGGTTGGAATTTTCTCCACAACCCATCTAACCACATCAGTATATGGCAAATCCCTTTCTCCCACTGCTATCATGTGTAAGTATCAATAGACCAACTCTTTCAAAGTCCCTTCTGATTTATCTTTGGCATCAGTTGTAGCTTCCTCCTCCATTTCTTCAGGCTCTTCTACTTCTATTAAATTATAAATACTCTCCCAACTTGTTTTTCCTAGCCCGAGGCATGTCATCTCTGATATTAATCCCTTCTTACTAGGATCTAGTTCTTTAACTGTGGCAGGGGTCTTGGCTTTCTTTGATTTCTTTCCCATCTTCTCTGGATTGATGAGCTCAGAGTAATTCTGCACAAACAATTGAAAATGTAACAGAGAGATATTAGCGCTCAAAGTTAATAAAAAAATGGAAAGAGTTAAGGTAATTCATATATGATAAGCCAGATGTAATTAAGAATTATCACAGGTGGAATACTTGAAGGATTCACCCATAACTATGAAATTAATAATTGCTATGGCCGCCAATAAATGTCATAATTACCCGTTGCATCAGCCATTTGCTTAATGATTCTTTTCAAGCGTGTTTTTGTTCTCCCCAATCAGTGATAAGTGATAAATCACAAATCACAATCAGAAGTTTCACTAGGTAAGGACTTCAACATTTCGAGCTAAAAGCTATGACTATGATAAAGGGAAATATAAGAAGGAATGGTATGGTGCGAATAACTTAGGTTTATTGTTTTTTTTAAATTTATATTCGCGCAATTTATTTGAAATACAAGCCTTTAAAATATATGATCACAATTGGGGAATTCATCTGGTAATGTTTAGTGTGAAAACCCTGAAAACTCTGATTGCGATAAAGTAACATAATAAGGCAGAAGTATTAATTTAAGAGAACTGGTTAAAATTATTAATTTGAAATATTTATACATGTAAACTAAATCTCTTAACAATTTATCATTGAAATACGCGCGTTATTTATGAATCGCAATCGAGGAATCAACCAGTGCTTTGGTTCTTTGCCACATGTTACCTTTGACTGCCAGTTGCAATTACACTTTATCAGACTAGGGTTTTGATGAGGGCCTTTTATGTGAATCCCTCTAATCTTTGCGATATGTGATCTTCCATAACTTAATCACATAGGAGAGTTTCTTATGATCTTTTTTCAAAAAGAGATCCATATTTTATCAAAAGTTTTTTAGATAGGAATTCTATTAATTTGGGTCTTTTGATAAGGTTTTTTACATGTCATATGGTTAATGCTACGCAAGCAATTTTATTGAAACTTTAACTTACTATGTTTATTAAAAAGGGACCCATTTCCAATTTAAAGTTCTTTGGATAGAAATTTTAGAAATGGGGGGGTTGTCGTACAACACAACAATGGGCAATTCAATGGGAGAAACAATTCTCTCTGAGAAATAACACAATATTCTAACTTTCTTTATTTGAAAACTGTTAAGTGTAGAGAAAATATAAGGACAACTTGATAATCACGAACTGTAAATAATAGAAAATGTTTCTGCAATTTCTTTCTCATCTTGAAAAAAACAAAACAACCTATGCTTGTTTAAACCTTGATTGGTTGACGAAGATGAAACAAGAATATTTCTCCAACTTACCTTATAAAATGACTCCATTGACACAGGTAGAGCCTCTACTGCTAGCAAACATTTATAGTCTCGATAGGGTTACCTTTTAACCATTCAATCACTCATTGTCCCATCCATTTCAGAGTTTAATTTTAAAGAGTAAATCCGAAAAGATATGTTTTCACACATTTTCTTTATTTTTTATTTTTAAAAGATAAAAGGCCATTGTCTTGGTTTGGTGCCTAGCTATTGACAATACCATTCACTAGTCATAATTAAATTGAACAAGCTAGCTCGTGATGAGACCCCCTATCTTATAATTATAAGCCATTGCCCTGTTTTGATATGCAGTATTGGTATTGTCAGTTTGATTAGTTTCCTATGATCATGGTAAGCTTTCTCATAATGAGACCCCTTATCTTCTATATCAAACATATTTTAGAATTACACTCTGAAAAATCACAATCTTTGTGGATGGGGTGAATGATTTACTGCTTAAGAGAATATGGATGAGAATGTAAGAGTTGAAGATGCTATGTCTGGATAGGCCTTTTCTTTGTATAGATAACCTCATCCAAGCTCTAATAACTTGGAATGATATACAATATTTTTTTTTTAGATTTGAAGAGATTTTACAAAAATATATAGTTTTTACAGAGTTTAACTATTACCAAGTTCCCTCATACCTTCTACTTTTCCTTTTTAGGTTTTCTTTTTTCAAAAGCAAATATTAATACTATTTTCCTTAAGAAACGTTTCAAAGTAGTAAAGGCCAATAAAAGGCTATGTCCAACCTTATTTTATAGCACACAAACAAAACTCCAAATCCACACATATTCTCACAAAGTTAAATATATAAAAATAAGAAGGATTTACCCTCTTAAGTAAATAATTTATTTAAGATAATCCCGTTAACATGAAGACAATCTCCCTTACCCAATAGATCTTAGAATATAAATGTTGATGGGCCTATCTTCTCAATGATTTGAAATGGCCCTAGCCACATTTTCTAAAATTTATTGTGTTTACCTTTATCTTCATGGGATTTGTCCCATTTCAAAATAAGGTCACGAATCTGTAAAATTTTTGAGCTGGTGGAAGTTGTATCAAAATAGGACTTAACAACCTGTTGATTCTTTGCATGTGTAATTCTAGCTTGTTCCCTTTCTTCTTCTAATTTAAGGATTTGATTATATCTTAATTAAATAGAAGATGAGGGATTTTCTTCAATAAACTGCACTAACGCTAGTGATGGGAGTGCTAAGTTGGCTAGTATGACAACCTCCTTTCCATACACCAAATTGAATGGAGAAGTTCCTATTGAGGCCTTATGTATTATGCGATCTTCCCATATTGCTAATACTAAAGACCTATGCCAGTTCTTTTGATTCTGATCAACAGTTGTCTTAATGATTGTGATGAGATTTTTATTGGTGGATTTTTCAAAACCATTACCGTGAGGGTATTAGTTTACAAAATACTTAAGTTTGAACCCTCTTTTGATAGCAAACTCAAGTATGGAGTTACCAGAGAAATAATATGCATTGTCGAAAATAAGAGTGTTTGGTACACCAAACTTGGTAATGAGGAACTGATCTATGAATTCAATGATTACTTCAAATTGGGCTGTCTTCAAAGGAATTGCATCTACCCACTTAGTAAAGTAATCCATGGCTGTAAGGATATGCCTGTGCTATTTAAAAGAATGAGGAGTAATTTCTCGAATGATATCTAATCCCCATTGTTTAGAGGGCTACTCAATGTTGACTGGCTGCAAAGGAAAAGCTGACTTTCTTTGTCTTCCACTTGCAGTTTGACATGTTCTGCATTTCCTCGCGTATTCATGGGTATCTTTAAATAAGGTGGGTCAATAATACCCAACATGTATAATTTTTTGAGCTATTGTATCAGCTCCAAAATGTCAACCTGCTGGTCCATCATGTAATTCCTGCAAGACCTTTTGTGCCTCAGTTTTTTCAAAGCATCTTAACAAAACCGAATCATAATTCCTTCTAAATAACACGTCATCAATAATTTCATATTTTTTGGCTTTGAGTCTTATGGAACGTTTATTTTTATAGGAAAGATAAGAAGGAGCATATCCATTTTTCAAATAATATATCAAATCTGCATATTGGGATTCAAGATTGATGGTATTTATTTCATTGATTTCTTCAATATTGTTGGTACCTTCATGTTCTTGAATATAAGAAGCTCCTGCTAGCAACCTTCAAAAACCTTGGCCTTTGACAATCTGAAAGGCGACTTTACCAATATTGTTCATGTTGTACCTTATGTTGTCCCATACAGTGATGTGCATCTGGTGATGTTCCTTCTCTTGGTCTCTAAAAAAATCTCTACATCCTGTCATGTGGAACAACGTGATGGGCCTCTAAATTAGATATAAATTAAGGCCCATGCCTCTAAATTAAATAATAGCTTAAATACTATGACCATCCTTCAGTTCATTAAACCTCTCTTTTTGCATTAGATAATTTATTTTTAACTTTAATATATTCATTAGGAAGGTTTATGAATAACTCAATATTTGTGCCAAATATTATTTATTTTTTTGTCGAATATTATGAGAGTATTGGGCAGATAATGAAGAGTCAGAGGAGGATATAATTTAGGGATTTTTTCCCTACTACTGGAGGATCAATAATAAATAATAAGTCAACATGATATTATGGAATTATGACACAAATTCTGGAACTCCAATGATTGAGAAAATCGAGGAATGTGTTCCACCTATCAAGGGGACTAGATCCACTGATCAAGGGATTTTGGTGTGGAAATCTTCCTCCATTCATGGGGAATAATTCCTAATCATTTTATATAAGTACCAAGTCAAATTTCTCTCTAGTGGGAGATTTTCATTAATGTTACAATTTACAGAGCTTTTATCTTTGCAGCTCCATTGTGTTTTCTTGCAGGGATGTAATTCCATTGATGAAAATAATGAAGATTGGTGTCATCCTCAGCTTATAAATATTTTTCTCCTCCATAGGTCTCTGAGTTTCCTTGGGCTTGGACATCCCAGGAGCCTCAGAACCCTTTTGTATCTTCTCTTTCCTTCTTTTCATTGCTTACTCACATGCATCTCTTGTTTTTATTTCTTTCTATTTCTGCATTTAGAATTAATGATTTCTTGTTGTGGGATTGAGTTAAATGGTTGACATAAGCTCTTTTGTAGGATCACAAGAATTATTTTATCCTTGGAAAAGATTTGTAAGTTCATAATAATCATTGAGTTGCTTGGATTAGTCTTCTTATTCTGAAATCTAGATTGCTGAAATTATCTTTGCTTTAATTATTGTAATAATTAGATCATTGTATTATTTTTAGACTAAGAGATGAGTGTTAGTATAGATGTGTATCAGAGCTTCAGAATAAGGATTTAATAGTTGAGTGATAATGCAGATTTCAACCCTGTACAGAAATTATCTGCATAGGAATTCTAAAACAAAGAAAATAAACAATGCGAGAGCATAACACATAAAACACATATGTACAAAGATTTTCCCCTGGATCCCAAAATTGGGACTACTAGCTTGATTTTTCATTATGTTCCTTTCAATGTTACAATACATATTTATACATGCCAAAGCATACAATACCATGGACCAAAGAACCATCGCATCCAAAACCATGGACCGAAAACCATCACGTCCAAAAACATGTATGAAAATCATGCAAAAAACCATAGGTGGGTCCACCCAACCTAACATAGGGTCCAAAACCAAAATTTTCTGGGGCACTGCCCCAGACCCCATAATGTGGGGTTACTGGTACCCCTCAAACCCCCTATGACCCCCCCTCACTACACAATTGGCACAACGAAGGGGGGCACTCCACCCCCCATCTAACCCCCTGGTTAACTACGTGGGCTAGTCGTGGAAAGAATATAACACAACCCAATAGAGATATGGGACAAAATCATTCAGAGCTATGAAGGAGACTCTCAGGTAAAACATGCTAAGCTTCAAACTCTCAGAATTCAGTATGAAACTCTTAATATGCATAGTGATGAGAGTGTTGCTAGTTACTTTTTATGTATATATGAGATTGTTAATTGTATGAAGAATCTGGGTATAGAGATAAAGGAAGCTAATTTAGTTTAGAAAATTTTGAGATCATTTTCTTCTAAATTTTAGTGAAAAGTGTCTGCCATAGAAGAAGAACAAGATCTTCAAACTATCACTACAACTCAACTCCATGGAATCCTAACTGAGTTTGAAATGAGAAAATGAGGGTTATTAGATATGAGATTAGCCGCTTTTAAACCATCAGTAAAGGGAAAAGAAAAGGAAGAGAAGAATGAATTAGAACACATTTTATAAGAAGAAGATGAGGTAAATTTTGTCAAGAAGCTTCACTTGGGTTCTAGAAGATTCAAAGGAAAGCTACCTTTCAAATGCTTTTCTTGTCGTAGAGTCAGCCATTATGCTGCAAAATGTCCTCATAAAGATAAATATGAAAAGGGAAAGGAATATGCAAAAGGAAATAGAAAATATATTGTGAATAGAAGGAGTTACTATACACATGAAGATAGTGATGGCTTATCCAATAGTGATGAAGATGAAACTGAACAAGATTATACACTACTCATGGCTTATGACAATGATGATTTTTTGGATGCCTTAGAAGAGGAAGACTTTCTTGAAGAAATCACTAAACTCAAAATATGTTTAGAAGAAAAGAATATGATCATAAATACGTTGACATACCAACCCACTGAAAGAGAAAAACATAATGAAAATCTAGAATGTGAAATTGTGGGTCTAAGAAAATAACTTGAGAAGACAAAATCTCTTAATCTTAGATTTGCTAAAGGATATGAAACTTCAAATCAAATAATCAAAGTTCAACATTCTCCTCTGATAAAGACGGTTCTTGGATATATTGAAGAATCATCTCAATCACAGAAGCCGTCAGCCTCCACCAGAAGATATTTTGATGCAACAAAGACCAGTGAATAGTATGTCAACCATCAGCAAAGGACTAAAATTAATCATCAGCTAAATCATACCCAATTTACTCCAAGGATGAATATCAGTAGAAGTATCAACCAATAGGTAAGAAATGCCAAAATATTCTATGATCAAAGAAACTTCTTTAATGGGAAATGTTTTTCATGTCGTAACTTTGGGCATAAGGCTGCTCAATGTGTTGCTTACAAAACCATTATGACTAGAGAAGAACGAAATCAAAGGAGTGTAATAGGAATCAAGAAAAGTTCCTATAATAACTTTTCTCCTCTTGAAAATGAAGTAGAATGTTTGATTTGTAACAACTTTGGTCATGAAGAATCTGAATACAGGAGAAAATTTTGGCCATTGCTTCAAAAGGACCAAACATCATTCAATCCTAAGATATGGAGAAAGAAGGAATCTTGATCAGAAAGATGTGGCATAGCTTTGTATGTAGAAGGACAATAAAATCAGTGGTACATCGACAACGAATACTCCAAACACATGACAGGTGATAAAGAGAAACTTCATTCATATAATGCTTTAGAAAAGGAAAAGAATGTCTCATTTGGAAATGACACTCTAGCTGTCATTAAAGGTAAAGGTTCTATCTTCTTGAAAGAAAAGGTTAAAGCCAGAAATGTCAAGTATGTAGGTGGTTTAAAGCATAACCTGTTGAGTGTCAGTGAAATGTGTGATCAAGGAAATGAAGTTGTGTTTCAATCAAAGGGATGTGTGGTTCATGAATTTAATACAGGAAAGATCGTGTTCAAAGGAACAATAACTCCAAACAACTTATACATACTCAAAGGAGGACAACAACAATGCTATCTAAGAAAAACAAATGAAAACTGGCTATGGCATAGAAGATTGGGACATCTAAGCTTTTCTCAAATAATAAAAGCATGCAGGCTCAAGGCAGTTCGTGATATTCCAAATATCAGCATCCCAAAAAATACCATATGCAAACCATGTCAAGTCGGTAAGCAAACGAAATTTCACTTCAATGAAAAATAAGGATCAACAAGTAACAGGGAAAATTTTAAGAACCCCCCCTAAATTTACATGTATAATAAATGGGCGAATCTCCATGGTATATAGGAAAAATGGAAGGCGATTTTATCAATAATATGATATGTATATATAATTTTTTGGCGAATCTCTCACCAGGCATGGCGAATATTTTACTCAATTATAAAATCTTTTGTTTATTGAATACAAAAATGAAATCATTGCATTTCTTTAAAATATCTTTTGAAATCAAAATTACCGAAATTACATATCGATAATCTAGTGGGTGTAAGATGAAATTCACCTGTGCCATTCACAGAAAGCATGATAAAAACCTAATACTATATATAAAACCAATAAAAATTCAAATTCATCACTTCTAGGGACCTCATAACCACCCTGCCAAT
>APFE030432761.1:1403-13600 GCA_000404065.3 Pinus taeda | reverse complement strand
GACGTCTGCTCCAGGTACAGTGGGATCTTCCCACCACCGTCACCTTGGGTAGAATCCTAAGATTATGGCCACTAGGTTTACCAACAGCAACAAATACACCTGGGGGAACACTCTACACTCCGACAGCATGCAAGGGCAGAGTAACAAGCTCAATCCCCTTACCGGCTCCTTGACAATGGTCAATCCAAGGTTTACCGATAAGTGATCCCCTGGCTCCTCAACAATAATCTGAGGTTTACCGTTTGTAATACGTGCGTGTCTGGCTTCGTTCCCAACGAGGGAGGATTGATCCCCTCACTGGTTCGGACACGAGCTCGTGCTTCTCCTTTAAGAGGAGCTTTCCCAGAATATAAATGTAACAGCTGGATTTATTCTATCAAAAGATAAGCTACTTGTTTGGTTTATTTTATAGTCTTGGAGAGTTAATTACTCACCTACTCCAAGACACTAGCCTGATCTATGTTGGTGCTTCAGAGCCCTAGAAAAATAAAAATTTCTAAGTTAATTTTTCTTTAAGCGTTGATTTTAATAGTTGTTCTTTAAGACAAAGGTGATGGAGATGAAACTTGATGGTGTATAGACTCGACTCCAATTCTCTAAAAAGATGCACCTAAGATGATTTACACTACTTTTTCGTTTCAATGAATCTTCTAATTAAGAGAGTTGAGAGAATGCAATCTTTTGATAAGAACAACTTTCTTAATAGACAATCAAAGAAGTAATCTCTTTATATTTTCAAAGCACACAAAACATGACCACTCATTACTTCACGAAAAATTCCTTTCTCTTTCGAAAACGTCAAATGCTACTCTAAAACAAACTTTACAAAGGAGACCTTTTGTATTTTCCTATTTGATAAAGCATGTAAAACTAATCTAATCAAAAGCAATTTCAAGATCTATGAAAATCTTATGAATAACTCACTCAAAAAGCAAATCAAAGGAAATTTACCTAAATTTACCTAAAAAGTAAATCTAAGAAGAAAAAGCCTACTAAGATGATTCCGGGATGTTTTACTTGGCAACAATTATTCCAAGGACTAGTTCATGCAGAATCACAAACTAATCGAAACAAAAAATCAAACTCTTTTTGTTCTTTTTTAAAATGAAATTCACAACTTAAATCAACAAGCTATTTTGAAATTTCGCAAAGAGACAACTCAAAGGTAGGTTGCTCACACGGGTAGACTTTACGACTAGTCCGGCTCCTAAGAACACTGACGAAACCAGAGATATCTAAGGTTCCACAACTTCTAAATCCAAAGTCACTACAGGACCAATGTAAAAATCAAACCCTAAGGCTAAAATTTCAATGAATTTCACTAAAACTTTCGATGCTAATGGGACAAGTTTAGGTGAAGATTTTTGACCGAAAACCAGTGGATCTGGGCAATAAAGACTAAGAAAAACAAAATCTAAAGGGAAAAAAGGGATGAAATTGAAATTTTCTCAATTTTAACATGGTACGTAGGCAGCCTGTTTAACCAGGTGCGTCCACGCTCTATGTGTAAAGATACAATGCGTACAAGTACGCACTGTGTCTAACTCAGAGGGTGCGTACTACTGAAAAATGAAGAAAAACTAAATTCTAACTCGACTCTAAGCTAACCCACCCAAAAACACAGTCAAGCAGTAAAAAAAAAAGAAAAGAAAAGACTCTTTTTAGATCAAAGTAATACTCAAAGGAAAAATCAATCACATCAATGGATTCCCTAGTATGGTCGCCAATTTGTCATGCGGAAAGAGTTATTTTTGCTGAAAAAACTAACCTCCCTAGGAGTCTAAGACTCTCTAGTGACAAACAAGACAATTAAGAGCAATCCTTCTCTAAACATGCATTATCATACAAGAAACCAAGTGTTTTCGATTCTACCTGAAGTCCAACGCTGTTGTAGTAGTCTAGCCTCGTCGATCCAGATGAGCTCCTCCTTCACTTCGAAACCTGCATACACTAACAATCAAACGATTACATAACACCTGAATATCTCATAAAACAAAACATATTCAACATATAGACCAAGGAGTATATGAAACAATTCATTAATAAAAAATCATTGAGAAGAATGGACTTATTTGTATTAATAGGAAACAAAAGAAACCATTACAACCTGAGCCTTGGTGTTGTGCAAGTTCCTCCCAGGGTCCAGCAGGAGTTTTCCTTTACTTTGATAAGCTCACCCACTTCCAAATGAAACAAGAAAGGATGGTAATCTCTCCTCACAAGCTTCTACAAGGAAGTCCTAATTCCAGCAGCATCTACCCTTTGAAATGTTCAGCTTTCAACCTCCCCTCCTCTAGCCCAATGCCTGTATTTATAGTGTTCTAGAGGAAGTTAATCAGGTCCAACATCAATGGGATACTCCCTTTTTTGGATGGGGTAGCTCCTCTCTTGATGGGATAAGTTCCCTATCATAGGGATGCATGAACCATCTGGAGGCGCTCAATACACGTCAAACACTCTTCTAGAAAGCTCTAGAAGTGACCACAAGTAACTTTTTTAAGATGAAACTCGCGCCTTTTGACCTTTACAGGAGTACGCACCCATCCCTTGACTTAAAGAGCGTACAAGTATGCAGGTACAATGAACTTGGGATGCGTACACGCAGGTAAGGTAAAGAGAACTTGCATACCCAGAGATAAACATGATTTTTAATGACTTTCTCTCTTTTTTGAAGTTTGACATGAAGAGCAGAGGTATAAGGCTTGACAAGGAGGATAATATGACTATTGATGGAGCCATATTAACTGCGGATAGTCATGGTGACAAATTTCAGTGTACATCTGGCCTTTATTTTTGTGAATGTTTTCTTGATATCTGAGGCCTTTTTACCTGGTGGCTTGAGGGATGATACTTCTGCACTATGTTGTCTTTCTAGATCTTGCCTTTGTGAGCTAGTAGATGTTCCTCCCAATGGGAAAGCTTGATGGCTAACTACCCTTTCTTCTCTTTGACTATCTATAGTCTCTTCAACAATTTCCTCCTCTGAAAGAGGATTCAGTCATTGCCTTTTTGTCTCAGGCTGTCCTGAAGGTCCACTAGTTGGGGTAGTAGTTTCCTTGTCCCTCTTTTCATTTCTTTCCTCATATAGAGGAGTTTTCAAAACTGGAGTTTCTTCTACATTGGTTTGAGTTGGAGGAGTTGGAATTTGGACCTGTTCTTTGGAATTTTTAGGTTGCTTTGACATTGTAGCCTATTATGTGGGCTCTACTTGCCTTTAGATGTTCCTGTGGCTGGTATGCTGATTTCCTGTGAAGGCTGCTGAGAGGTTCCAGCAATGGATGTACCAATTATTGACCTTTTAGATAGCTCGAATGGTACCTGCCCAAAAAAATCCAGGTCAAGGGTTTTCTCAAGATCTCTCATAGCATTTTCTATATTGACCTATTCACTAACATCTTCTACTAGGGTCCCCTCTACCATTTCATCCATGTTTGCAAACTTCTCAATCTTTGGGATCCTATGATGAATATATGAAGACAACATGTTCTTCATTCTTCTATCACATATAAAACTGTTAGGGTCATATGGTGCCCATACAAAACTCTTTAAAAATCTAAGGTGATCTTCTAAAATTATTTCCGCTTCTTTCCATGCATCCCTAGTGTTGCATATAAAAGGGCCTAGCTGATTCTTTATTCTAAGCTGATCTTTCTTCTTGGCATTACAAAAATGGACTAAGTTTGTATGCAACATCTGCCTGAAGCATTCCAATGCAAACAATCTCATTAGAACATACCTTGGTAGCTTAAAGGGGCAGAGCTCACACCCATAGATCCTGATTTCTGTATGGTTCTTGTATGGGTATCAATCACCTATTCTATATTGTTTGGAGAGCTGGAGGATCTTCTTTATATCACCATTGATCCTAGGAGGGAAAACTCCTGTTAACAAAGTGGTTGCAGGATGCACAAATAATCAATGAACTCATTGTAGGTATAAGGGAACTCAAGATATTTATGGAAAATGGGACTCCAAAAGACAACAGACCTTGGATTTCCTTTGGTGTTAAGTTTCTTTACAAGGAAAGGAAATTTGTTTGACTGATAATATAACATAATATTATAGATAAATGTGGTGTATTTTAAGACTCCTTCATTTCCAATCTCAAGAATTGCTCATAAATTTGATTGGCAATATAGGAGGCATAGTCATATTTAATGGTAGGGGGTTGTCCAGGAGTAAAAATTGATAATAACACTAGGGTTATATCATCAATGTATTCACTTGTGTTGAATCCCATTACTAAAGATATGATGTCTACTATAAGTTTGTCCATTTCTGTAAAACAACTCTGTACATAAGGAGGGGGACCTTTGGGTTGATATTTTCTAACATGAAGGTTCGACATAGACGAATGAGTTCTGATTGTGGCATTTTTGCACCTTTCTCAAGTAAATATCCCATAGAAAGAGGAGTGAGGGCTTAACCAACGGAAAATTGCAACATTTCGTTGATGGATGCAACTGTTATGGGAAATAAGACTGTTTGGCTTGGGGACATAACAGCTCTTAGGTTAGGATCATAATTGGCACAACATTGATGAATTATATTCGGGAAAACATGGACTGAGGGAATAAAGTACCTGGGAAGGTTGGATTCCCATAGTCCCAGGATGTCTGAGTGATTCAAGTAGTTGTTTCTGGCTTGGCAAAAGGCTTTCATGTGATTCTGATCCGTGGTTATGTCCTTTATTTGGAAATATTTATCTGCAAGAGGCAGATAGTCTTGGTCCTTATTAGGGGCATTGATTGGTGTGATATTCAAAACAGCGAGGGTTCCCATTTTTGGTTCTTGTGGATTCAAAATGGAATTTGGGTTTTCTGTGAGAAAATAGGCCAAACAGCAGGTTTGGAAACCTATACAGTGAAACAAAGTTTGGACTTTTACTGCGGCGGGGCTGATTTAATTAACAAGTTAATAAATCATATCAGGGTGATTATGAGTGGCGAGGAGGTTCTTAATTAACCTTAGGGGTTAATTTATCCCATTTTTCAGAGCAGGGAGATTAGGTTATTAATGAATCTCAGATTAATTCATTAATCCCTTTTTAACTGTATTTATAGTTATAATTAACCAGGGCGGGGTATATAATAATTTGAGGTTTTTAGTATATAATTAAATAATACGGGAAAGGGTAAATAGGGCGGGATTTATATAATATAAGTCAAATATTAATATGATAAATGAAATGAAGGTGCTAAGTTAAAACATTTCAGGCATACATTTAAACTTAGCCTTAAAGTGAAAAAATGGGTTTTTTAGGTGATATTGTGCATTGTTCCTAAGTAAAATAGGATTTTACTTAGGAAAAGACTTTATGAAATCAAATGAATGGTTTATGGATGATTCTAAGTACTTATAATTTTTAAATTATTGGGCCGAGGGTCCGATCCCTCCAGAAGTCAAAGAAATGCTCTGAGCCCCTCCAATTTAACAAATGTCTTAGTGCTTAGGGGAAATTAGTGAATAATTAGGGAAAATGAGAAGGGGAGCTAACCATTGTGAATTTGTTTTTCTTATGATGTCTTAAATGTGATGCATGCCTTGGCCTTTCAATGAAGAATGAAATATTAACACATTTAGAGACATTATTCATCACATGTATCATTCTGCAACATCATCTACCTACCCTTCCTACTTTAACCTAACACTTTTTCCTTCTTTATTTGTGTGCACTTAGATTGGAAAACCCTTATCAAATCTTTCTTTTCTTTTACATGGTAAGCCTACCTAAGTCTCACTTATTACATCTAAGGGTGCATATTACATTGTTGAGCTCCTTTTTATTTATTCTACCTATCTATTTATCTGTCAAGATTACCCTATTTCGTCAGATATTTATTCTCTAGTTTTACAGCATGAAATTGAAAAATGAATGAGCCAAGTTTAAACAGTTTGAATCTTCATGTATTGTGGCATAAGTAACAAGCTACACACAATTGTTTATTACAGAAAATGAAAAAGTAGTGGCACTTAGACTTGCACACTTTCCTGGTCTATTTTTGTTTGGGGTTTATTTATTGTCATTTTTTGACCATTTTATTCTTTTCACCCTTTGATTTTTCTTTTAGGGTATACCCTCTTTACATTTTTTAAATTGTTTGATTTTTTGAAAATATGGAAAACCTTTGCAACAAGGAAAGGTATGAACATATTACAGAGCTCATCAAGTCAATCATGACATATGACATCTATTGGTATAGGAGCATAACAAAGTACAAAGGTAAAAACAAAAAAAACAAAACAAAAAAAACACTACTTTTTCAACTTGTATTTTCAACTTATCTCCCTAATATTTTACTCAAATTTCGAGCAAGAGCACTCATTGGATGCGGAATTTAATTTTGTATCCAATGAGTATCCATGTTGCATACTTTTGATGGACCCTATTACACAAACAAAATATGAAAAACATGATTGCAATCATGTTTTTCCATATATTTCACATTTTTGTGTAGTAAGGTGCATCAAAAGTATGTAACATTGGTATTCCTTGTATGCAAAATTAAATTTTGCATCTAACGAGTGATCACACTTGAAATTTGAGTAAAATCATAGGGAGATAAGTTGAAAATACAAGTTGATTTTTTCTTTTTTCCCTCCAAAACTTGATGAGGTAAAATAATATTATTTTATTATTTCCACTATTATTTTATACTATTCCTTAGGAGGCCCATTTTAGACCTCAAATTTTCTCTAATGTATTATTTCATGGTCTCCTAATAAGAATTGCAGGTACATAATGAAGGCTTCCAAACTCTAGCAGCAAATAGAAGAACAAAGAAAAGTTGACAAGAGGACTCTCCCAGAAATAGGGATTTGAGTTAATATTTATTGTGCTGGATGAAATCCAAGCTCAGAGGGAGTTATTAGATCAACAAGTTTGAACTATGCATGTGGCAAATGGCATAGACAAGTTGAAAGTGAAAATTGAAGGTTATCCTAGAAAGAGGGACAACATCATGATCAAATAATTTACTCCAAGATTGAGAGGTACACTTCCATTAGAACTATTACCATGGTTTTGAAATTGCACCAGGTGAATGCAGAGTTTTCTTATCTCAATAAAGTAATTAAATAAGTGTACATAGAGCTACCTCAAGATTTTGAGGTGCATGAGAAAAAGTTTCATGATTGAAAATGGATTTGCACAATCACATTGAACTTGGGCTTGCATTAATAGATCAAGATTGATCCTATATTATTTGTCTCTAACTAAATAAGTAGGAATCATGTGTAAGATGGAGCAATTGTGGCTGAAAGAGTTTCCTCCATAATAGAGGGAGAAATCACAGAGCCCTTTTTTGGCTTAAGAGGGAGTTGAACTTTGAGTTTGAGATGATGGAATATCATTGACAGACTAGATAGTTGATATGCTAGAAGACAACAATAGCAAATGGAGCACCTAAATCACCACATCTAGATATGTTTTAGTGTGAGAGGGATCACCTATTCAGGGTAATAGGAAAGAAGTTGAAATGATGAATATAGTGAAATGAAGTTGTTGTACATTATGAGCCAAGGCATGTTGATTGACATGGATTGGAGTACCAACATGGTACAGTTCGTCATGGTAAAAATCAGTTATGGTTTCTATAACTACAAATTTAGATCGGGAAGAGTGGTGAAGATAGAGAAAAATAAATCCAAAGGTTTCTTTAGTTTGGGCTTCGTTATGACTATGAGAATGAAAAAACATTTGTTGCACTCAGTATTGCAATAACCACATATATTGTAGCTATCTTTCCAAGTTGTGAAGCAATATGGCTTCAAAAGTTACTTGCAACAATGTTTCATCATGTTCTCAAGTTGGCCATGATATATTGTGATAATCAAAGTTATGTGAAGCTTGCAAAGAATCCAGTGTTCCATGACAGGTCAAAGAACATCGATATCAAGTATTACATCATACTTGGTATGTGCAGAAGGGAGCAATAAAGCTCTAGTATGTCTCCATTAACGAGTATTCTATCACTTTGTAATTTCTAAGGTTGCTAGAGAAATTACAAAGGTAACCACAAAACCACTTTGGAAGCTAGGATCTAGCCCTACCAGCTTCAAAGAGGGATCTCTCTGTCAGATTCAGATTCATTTGGTTTCAGATATTAGGCTAGTTATAAAAGTTAAAGGTTTGGTTTATGAATTGGCTTTAATTGTATGGTTGATTGATGTCTAGATTACCATTGGGCTATGGAGTCTGTGACTTAAAAGATGGATCTGTTTTAGTATTTTGTAAATAGATTTCACAAGGCAAGGCAGCCAAACTAATTGGATTATTTAATTTTGAATGAAATGAATAAGAAGAAGAGAAAGTATTTCCATTAAGTAAATATAAATTAAGAATTTATTTACTTAATATCAGTCGAAAACATTAAAATTATTCAAAGCCATAACCAGAGTGTACATCAAAACAAATTTTATTCTTCAACTTTCTATAGATAATTCAAATTATGAAAACACGAGTATGGTAAACAAATAATAATAAACACATAGACATGATAGATGCAATTCACCGACAATTTGACATAATAATCCTATGAAATAACTTTTTGTATTACTGATAAGTCCACTGAAGCTCGAAAATATACAATGTCTTTCTCATATGCAAAAACCAAACCATCATACTTCGAAACGAGAAGTATTTACAATTTTATTTACAAAATATCTTGTCATCACCGATCAGGATGTAATTTAGGAATTTCTAAATTAATTATATCTCTAATTTACAGAAATATAGGAAAACTTGAAAGGTTTGGATTGTTGGCACTATTTTTGTGGAGATTGCTGATGATCTACCCCTTGACTTTTCTTGCGCTATTTGTCCTGCTATTGAAGAAGAATTGACTTTTTACTCAAATAACTTGCATAATTTTTTCCACCTGTCTTCACTTGGGATTGACAATTTGAGTAACTTCCTATAAATTTCATCTTCCTTTGTATATTTGGCAAAGGTGGGCTTAGTGATAAAAATGTATTTGACTTCATGCTAGATGTCTAAATAAAATTCCAATGCCTCTAGGAAATATTTCCCTATTATACTCCCATGTATTCCTGTAAATTTGGCACTGTCTCTCGCAATGGCCATCAATTTTTGGCTATAATCGGGCAATGTCATTAATTTTTCATTCAACACCAGAAAACCTAGAAGTCCCTTTTGATTGAGGACCTCAAACTTGTTGAAGAATATCTAGATAGCATTCTCCAAAACTTGACACTTTTTCTCCAGCTGCAACATAAGATTTCTCTTGGTCAAGGCTTTCTTGATTTCTAATATGGTCTCGATTCTGTCTTCTATTTCCAGTTCTTCCAACTCATATTTGTTTTTATAATTTATAAATTTGATGAGGTTTGTGGCTTCAGTTGGCTTGTCCCCCATCATTTCCGTAATTTCTTGAATGGCTCCTCTCGATTTCAAAATCAGCTCATTCTGCTAAAAAATAATTTGTATTAATGGCTAGATCTATGTCATTGACTTGTTGATATCTATCCATATATTCTCCTTAGCCTGAGCTAAGGTATGAGCCATGACGGCTTCCTTTTCCAATTGTTGTATCCTTTGCATCAGTCTCTAGGATTTTTGCACAATTAAGAATTTTCAATTCTCACTTTCTGTTCCTGTAGAGCCCTCACCCTTCCTTGTAGTTTCTTGATTTCCTCCCCTTGTAAAGACATGTCTTCCATGGATTTTACCAGTTTACTTGAGTCATCTGAATTTGGTGCAAGGAGTGTTGTAGATGTAAAAACTCCTACTGTGGTTGTTGTAGCCATTTTTGTTGTAGTTGAGGTAGAAGCTCCTATTTGCACTATTGTTGCAAGAGGTAATGCATCAAGTGGGATTATAGCTAGATGTGCATTTTTTTATTTCTCCTTGATCAACTTGTCCATTTCTTCTTCCATGTCCCTTATCTGTGCATTTTTGTCCATAATTAATTTGAGCATGTCTTTTCTTTGGCTCTCAGTATCGCTCACTTATTTTTCTTGTGGATCCTCGGTTGCTAACATTTTCAACTATTTTCTGAGTGCTACTATGTCAACATTCTTCTTCTTAACTATTTCTTCTGATTCCTTAACCTTGCTTGGGTCATATCCTATCTTAATGACTAAGTCTTCCAAGGATTTTATCTTACTATCTTTTGCTAAAGAAGAAACATTTTCAAGTTTTAATTTGGATTGAATATTAGTGAGGGATATATGCAATTTGGAAGTAGGCATTATAGTACTTGTCAATGTAGAATAAATTATTTCCCCAACCTACCAATGCATGTCCATCTGATCAACAAGACAAAAATCCTTTGCATCAAACTCAAATGTAGATTGCTTGTAATCTGCTGCAGATTTAGGGTGGAGGACCTATGCCTGCAAGAATGCCATCTACATTCTTGTTTTCCTGGTGTCGAAGGATGACAAGAGCTTATGTTGGATATAGGAATTTTGTTTCTGAAATTGATCATAAGTGTTGACTTTGAGAATCTCATTTCTATGTTCTATCTCCTTATACTTGTCAAAGATGCTTGTTTCCATTTGACCTTGGGTTAATTTTGATGTCTGAGTTGTATTTGGATTCTCTTGTGAGGCTGAAGAGAATGGAGATCATGTAAATATGTTATCCCTTGCTGGAAAATGTGGAGCCTTGAGTACTATAGGAGATTTCCCTACTCCTTTTAAAAAATCTATCTTAAGATTTGTCCTTGCTTTCTTGGTATGAATTTTGAATTCTTTGGCTGAAACCTCTGTGACTGAGTCTTCTTCCCGTGGCCTTTTACCTTATTTTTCCCGAGGTGTGGGATTTTGTGAAGTAACAGTAGACAACAACTACTCCTCTGCTTCCTGTAGAGTATTTTCTTCCCACTCATCTTGGTTCATGTATTTCTCAATTTCAGGCCTCTTAGTGTGAACATATGGAGTGGTTTTTTGTTCCACTCTTAGTTTGGAGATCATACCAAATGGGTCATATGACCAAGTGAAGATCAAGGGAAAATTCATCTATTTTAGGAGGATATCTGCCTCCTCTCCTGCTGTCCTATTGTTGCAAATAAATGGTCCTATCTGAGCCTTTATTCTGAATTGTGATTTCTTCTTAGCTAACACAAAATGGACCTCATCTGAGTATATCATTTTCCTGATGTATTCTAAAGAAAAAATTCTTATTGGTAGGTATCTGGGTAGTTTATAAGGTGGCAGCTCATACCTATACACTCTTATTTTGATGTAATTTTGGTATAAATACTAGTCACATGTTTTGACCTGCTCATTTAGGTGTAAAATCTTCTGAGTCTCTGCACTGACCCTGGGTTCTGTCTCACTGCTCAACAAACATGTATCTGGATGAATAAATTGATCAATAAAGTATTTGAAGTTGTATTCTTCTGATTTCCTTCTTGGCATGGAAGTCCAAAAAATGATTGAGTGTGGCTGCCCTTGTTCATTCTGTTTTTGTATTGCAAATAGGAACTTGTCCGCTTAATAAAATAGAAACATATACACAAGAATAGAGGCATATTTGAACATTCCTTTAGTTTTAAGCTTAAGGAATTGTTCATGAATGCTGCTAGCATGGAACTGGCTAGAATTGAAAATTACTGAGGGATTTTCTTTAGTGGAGAAACTGAACAAAAAACCTAAAATAAGTTCATCTACCCATTCATCTGAATAATACCCCAACAAACATGAGAGTATTGAAATGATTTTCTTAGCTTTGTCGAGAAAATTGGAGGAGAGATATGGTGGATTCTTTTTTGGGAGTTGGACATCTTCAAGTAGGAATATTTCTAAAACCTTGGATCTCTGGCAAAAGGTCAACTTCTAATATAATTCATTTAGGGCTTCCACTGAGAAAGGAATAGTGGAATCATTCTAAAGGATCTACAACATTTGGTTAATTAACTGAGGGGTGATTGCGAATAGAATTTCACCATTGTGGGCCACAATGGCTCTTTGGTTTGGAAAGTAACAAGATTGTCATTTGAGGACAAATTCAGGGAAGGATGGGTTTGGGGAAACATGTAGAGGGGTAAATTGGATTCCCATAGGAAAATTTCATCGCTCTGTTCAAGGAATATGTCTTTGAGCTAGCTGTATAATTCAAATAAATCGATTTCACACTTCGGCTGTTACGAAACCAGCTCAAGAAAAGATATAAAAGATAGATCAACGACTTAGAATTCAGCCTCTTCGAGGGGGCAACCTCCTTTACATTA
>APFE030432757.1:0-13333 GCA_000404065.3 Pinus taeda | reverse complement strand
CATTCAATACATATATCTTTCAATGTATATGCCATAGAGCAATATTAAAAACCACTGTATTATACCATGTCAGCAGCATCAACCAGAGAAATTTGGGAATAAGAAGTCTCTCTCCCTTTTTTTTTTTGTGTACATAAAGCCCTCACAGCTTCATTATGCATGTTAAGACAAAACGCTATTCGAGAATTGAGTGCGAGTTGAGGTTCATAATAATACAGACCAATGCAATTTTGTTACCATTTGAAATGTAATTCCATCACTCTGCATCCTATTCTTTCCGAGCTGGCACCGGTCAGCGACATTAACAGCACAAGAAAAGATGCATGCACTTATGCAGCATTGGCTCTCTACGATGACACTATACCTATTACCGCTAAGAAGATTAGTACATTGGTGAAGGCAACAAATGTGCAAATAGAGTCCATTCGAAACTAGATGGGTTTTCAAGATTGAGTCTCCCACGGATTGAGTCTGGACAACGATAAAAGCATAGCACACGGACAACAATAAAAAAACTTGGACAGCGTATGTATAAACCCACAATGTTACCAATGTGACAGCGTTACCAAACGGTGTGTTGAAATGGGACAGCATTACCAAACGCTATCAGAGCATTCAACATTTCAACGCTGCGCATTAAATAGACACCATATAACGCTGTCGACGCCACTGCATTTAAAAAGGGATACCATTACCAAACGCTATCAACATTTCAACGCTCTACTATCTATCAGGGCAGGCCTCAGGGATGGAGCTGCTTGGACCCAACGACTGAAGGAAGAGTATCAATCCTTCATCAAATACATGGGTATGAACAAAGCCAATGATAATGACTCGTTCAGGATCTCAGCCAGCGCAGATGGCACTCAGTGGGCTGCAAGTGAGAGATTTTGTGTGACGAAAAATAGAAAGGCAGCGTTATGGACAGAGGTGAGAATATGAAACGGTTTGGAGTCATAGTGTATACAAAAAAAATCATAAATATGTCAGGGCAGCGCAGGTGTGGCAGAGAGTAATGGCGCAGATCAGGAGTTACACGGATATAAACGGTAAAGGGAGCTGGGACCTGTGCTCTGATACCATGTCAGGCCAGGAGTAACTCCAGAAAAACTGATACGATTATTTCATTAGATAGCTATTGTTATATACACATGAATGTGACTGATCAGTTCATCTTCTTGATGACTGTTCACATTCCAGAAGATTAGGTGTCAACAATAACATAGATATTAGGCAGTCCCTTTTGCATTAAGGCCTCAATTCTATTTGTGAACTTGTTTACATGTAGCTCTAAGTTTTCACACCTTTCTTCCAACTGATCAATGAGATTTCTCTTTGTCAAGACTTTCTTGACTTCCAGAATGGTGGAAGTTCTATCACTGATTCCTAGCTCCTCCAGCTCATACTTGGACTTTGAGTTTAAGAACTTGATTATATTAGAGGCTTCTGTGGGCATCTCTCCCAGATTTTCTCTTCCTTGCATAATAGTTTCTTTAGCCTTCTCTATCAACTCTTTCTGCTAAAATATGATTTGGATAGAGGGAAAAATCTCATTCATAGAGTCTAATATATTCATCCAAATAGTTTTGCCTGACTTGGGCCAAGGTCTGACCAATTGAAGTGTCCCTCTCTATCTTGTGAAACTTTTCAATCAGTCTCAGGGATTTCTCCATTTTAGTAATCCGAGCAGCTTCATCTTTGGCCTTTTGCACTTCCAAATCTTTGATTTTACCGTGCAAAGTCTCAATCTCCTTTGACTGCAGTGACATGTTCTATAAGGTCTGTGTTACATGTTCAGCACTGGTAGTCTGAGTGGAGGAGGCAGCTACAGTGCTTGCCCCTATTGATGGAAGCTAGAAAATAGGTACAACATCCAAGGGGACAATGGCCATCTTCAGACTATCTTCCTTCTCCTTTATCATTTTCTCAAATTCTGCCTCCATCTGCTTAATCTTTATATTCTGTTGTATGATCAATTTCATCATATCTTATTTCTGTGCTTGAGTTTCTTCAATATCCTTGGTCATTGGATCCTCTATGGCTGGCAACTTGAGCTACTTTCTTAAGGCTGCAATGTCCAGGTTCTCCTTTTTAAAAATATCCTTAGCAGCATTGACATCTTTAGTGTCTTACCCTATCTTAATCACTAATTCTGCCAAAGACTTGATCATGTTATCCCTTTCCAAAGTGGAGACTTTTTCCATCTTCAACTGTGACTGGACATTTGTGAAAGAAACCTGCAATTTAGAAAGTGACATAGCAGTGTTAGTTAAAGTAGAGGATATCATTTCACCAGTTTTCTTGTGAATCTCCATTTAATCAATGGGATGTATGTCCTTTGTGCTGAATTCAAAAGTTGTCCTCTTGTAGTCTACTGCTAATTTTGGCTGTGGAATATGGGCCTCAAGAAAATCCATCTGCATTTTTCCATGCTCTGTATCAAAGACTGACAACAACCTACTTTGTGAGTTTGAAGTCTGATTCCAAAATTGGTTATAAGTGTTATTCTTTAGAATTTCATTTCTGAGATTTATCTCCTTGTACCTATCAAAAACTGCCTTCTATTTTTTTGTTTGGACATTCTGTGATTCCAGCTAGGTTTCCTTGTGACCTTGTGAAGATGAAGGTTCATAAGGAGATGTTGTGAATTTGGTAGTTGCAAGTGGTGAATCTGTGATGATGATGGCTACATGCTCTTCAGTTTCTTTGTCCAATTCTACTCTGTGAGTTACCTTTGCTCTCTTCCTATAATTGATTCTGAATTATTTAGCTTCACTCCTGGTTGTAGATGATGATCCTTCCTCCCTCTGTGTTTTGCTTGATTTTTCCTGAGGAATAGGATTCTGCAAAATAGAAGTAGAAACAAGTTGTTCTTCAGCTTCCTACAAGGTATTTTCTGCCCACTCTAGCTGATTGGAATATTGTTCTATGTCTGGCCTTCAAGTATGAATGTAAGGAGTGTTTTTATTCTCCACTTTGAGCTTTGAGATGATGCCACAAGGGTTATAAGACCATGTAAAACTCAAACTGAACTTCATTTCTCTTCACCTGTTGTCCTTGTGTTGCGCACAAATGGGCCGACCTCCGTCTTTATTCTGAATTGTGCCTTCTTCGTGGCCACTACAGAGTGGATGTCATTTGAATTCAACATCTGCCTGATATACTCCAGGGAACAAATCTTGATTGGGAGGTATTTGGGAAGTTTATACGGGGGCAATTCACAACCATATACCCTGATTTCTGTGTAATTTTGGTACAAATACCAATCCCATGTCTTTGCTTGGTCAGACAAATGCAAAATTCTCTTGATTTCCTCACTAATTCTGGGTTATACTACACTGTTTAGAATGTTCATCGTTGTATGAAGAAAGTCTTCGATAAACTGAATATAACTGAATTCCTGTTGTTCTCTCATAACCATAGAGGTCCAAAAGATTACTGGCTACTAGTAACCTGCATCATCCAGCTTCTGCAATGCAAAAATGAATTTATTTGCCTGATAATAGAGGAACATGTAAATCAAAATAAAGGTGTAATTGAACACCTGTTCTATAGGAAACTTTATGAATTGTTCATGGATATTATTAGCCAAAAATTGACTGAATTTGAACACCAAGGAGGGCTTGTTCTCTGTGGAAAATATGGAGAGTAATTCTAAAATGGTTTCATCTACCCACTGATCAAAATGATAGCCTAAAATGTAAGAAATCATGGAAATAATATGCTTGGCCTAATCAGGGAAAATGGAAGAAGGATATCATGGAAATAATCTTCTTGGCCTAATCAGGGAAAATGGAAGAAGGATATGGAGGATCCTTTTTGGGTAATTGGGCATTCTCTAGCAAGAAAATTTCAAAAATTCTGGTCTAGTGGCAAATTCCATCTTTTGATAAAGTTGGGTGAGGGCTTCTAGGGAAAAACGGACAACATTTTCCATGGTGGGAGCCAACATCATTTGGTCAAAGGATTGGGTTGTAATGGTGAAAGGAATGTCACCAGTAGGGGTAATGATGGCTCTTTAGGTAGGGACATAGCATGATTGACATCTTCTGGTAAATTCTGGGGCTTCGAATATCAAGGGGAAAATATAATGGGTGAGGATGGACTCCCAGAGCCCAATTTCATTGGTTTTGTCTGTGTTCTTATCCTCTAACCAGCAATACAATTCCAGGAAATCGCAATCACAATGAGTTTCATTTATCCTGTAATCCTTATCAGCTAAAGGTATATGATCTAAATCTATAGAAGGGGGGATTAAAAGATTAATGGACTTATCTTGAGTCTTAGTCTTAGGAGGCATCACTGTAAAAATATGTGAACAAGATGAATTTACAAAGGAGGCTTACCGAGGACAACATAATAACGGACTGTCAGGTGAAAATGGAAGGAAATGTCAGTTTCTATCGTAATCTGGCCACATAATTTCTCTGATAGAGATCGCTGTGGGAAATTGTGAATAACTGGAAAAAACAACAGGAGTGAAAGGGGTGATAACGATAGGCTCAGAAGCTTTTAAAAGCTGAGAATAGTCCCGCTAAGAATGGTGTGGGACCGTTAGTTTGAACGGTTACCCGGGAGAAAATCGAACTAAATGGAGAACAATCATTTTCACTAGGAATGGATTTAATTATTCCAACGGTCATGCCATGTGGTGGGCGAGAGTGGTGGAAGACAAGTGGTGGGGCGCGACAGCATGGATGAGGGAAAGTGGTTTCTGGAGGAGGTAGCAGGTGGTTAATGGTTTTAGTGGTGGGGGAGTGTGAAATCACTAGAGGGAAACACGTAAGGGATGAGGCCCAGTAGGGAAAACTAATTTCCAGATCCCCTCCCCCCCCACCCCGCGGTGGTAAATACAAAATGGAGAGGTGGGTGGGGGGGGGAAGGCGAAAACAGATAAAGGTCATGGATGAAGTGCGGAAGCGGATCCCGAGGGTCCTGAGTGGGGTGCACTTTAACCTCAATACGACAGACAAAATCTTTGTCTGCTTGCGCTTTTCATATTTGCTTTCCCGACTTAAGATAAGGGAAAATGAAACAAATGAAAAATGTCAACCATAATGCATATGTCTTCCCTTTTGGACTTAGGATAAGGGATAAATAATGAAACATATAAAAGACTTTATCCCATCATACATATTATGGCATTTTCATGATATCCTCAAAACTTAGGATAAAATTTACATAAGCAAGTATTTGCCTAATCACTTAATCTACCGACTCTTAGCTAAACTAGCATTTTTATTTTTGTCTCTAGGGTGCATTTAGACTAGCAAAGACATTTTTATTTTCTTTTATACAGAATGAAAAAACTACCTAACCTATCCCTTATTTCTCCTATTGATCCATATTAAACAGTTGAATCAATGTCATTTTCTACCTAACTAATGATTTACCCAGATTAAATTGTTGGGTAAATCTTTATTCGCTATCTTAATTTATAGAATTTTAAAGGAGTTTAATCATGATTACACTGTATCATTAAACTAAAAACTATTAATTGTGGCATTTTGAACAAGCTGCACACAACGTTTTATTTTTAGTAATGAACCAAAACTATCTATGAGTAGTGGCATTTAGACTTGCAACACTTTCAGTATTATTTATTTTTTGTTTTTCTTTCTTTTAGTGGGGTTCAATCTTTTCTTCTTTTTCAATATTCTTCTTTTTTCTCTTTATTTCTCTTTTTTATACCCTCTTTTAATTTTTTAATCCTTTTTTCTTTTTATTTGGAAATCATTGGCATATTGACAAGTATTTACAAAATAAGATTCCTAAGATACAATACTCAATTACCTTGAGATCCTATAAATTATAGGACCCTAACAACAGCTTCAAAAGTATTTCTTTTTCTATCCCAATCATGACAAGTGAGTGATCTAATGCTTTTCTGACCTCAACTTTGCATTCGAATATGTGAATGGAGTGTCCTTGCTGGTGGATGTGAACCAAACAAAACAAGTTTCTCCTCATCTCCGGGAGGTATAAAACATCATGTAGAAGAAAGTTTGGAAGACTAGGTAGTTTGAGTATGATGGTGGCAGGCCTTGATGGCTTAAGTTTTGACTTGTCTACAAAGTATACTGCTTAATCAACATTATTAATGAATTATTCAAAGAAATCTCTTCTGAAAGTCATGTGGCAAGTTGCTCCTGAATCAAGTAACCAAGCATCTTTCCATAAAGAAAGTAAAACATTGAATAAGTCTTTAGTTACTCCAATGTTGCAATGTGCCAAAATATAATGAGGGGACTCACGTGCTTTTCCTTTTCCTTTGTCAGGCATTTTACCTTTTCCTTGATTTCCTTCCTACTCAATTATGTCCCAAGGTAGCTTACATGTGGAAGCATCGTATCGATCTCTATTGCATTGTATGGAATGAATATCAGACCTTTCTCCTTTGAAATGTCTTCCCCCTTGCCTCTAAAATTATTCCTTCCTCTTCCTCTTCCTCTTCAGCCACCTCTTCCTCTAGAAGAATCTTGTGCATGATTCTTCTCTTTTTATTCAAGCAACACAACTTCTTCAGTAGCCCGATGAATTATCTTCTTCCTAAAAGCCTTCTCTCTCTCTCAGCAAATTTCTTCTTAAGGGAGACAAAGGTAATCTCCTTAAGATTTACACTTTCTTGCAATGACTCAAGATAATGTGAGTAGGTAGGATATAATGCCTTGACATAAGCTATGATATGACTATCTATTTGAACACAAGTGGCTTTTATGTCATGAGTAATGGATCTCACTTCTGATGCTCAGGAAAAAGGGTCATAATTTTTCAATTCAAGATTGAACAACTTCAAGTTCAGAGTGTGAGTCATACGATTCATTCAACTTCTTTAAGTCTTCAAAGGAATTTGAAAATGGAAAAATATGGTGACTCACCTCTTCATTTACAGACACTACAATCATGGCATAAGTCGGGTTGTTCTTGTTTTCTCAAATGGCAAGCTCATTATTTGAGGTAGCTTTTTAAGGTGCATTGTCTCTTTCTCCTTCACACATTCCTTTGCTAAGTTCATTAAAAATGAGGGTGTGTTTTATTTTCCTGGACCAATGTATTCAGTCAGAGATTAACTCACAAATCCATGCAGTCATTGTGGCAATAATTCAAAAACGCATTGAATGCAGAGAATGGTTTGTCCAAATGCAAATATTTGACAGAGAGCACGGGGTAGGAAACTAAAAGGATTTATGATGAGGAAAGCTAATTTTGGGGGCTTTCTCTGATACCATGTCAAGCCAGGAATAACTCCATGAATAACTTGCTCCATTTTCATTAAGATAGCATATGACTATATACAAGGAGAGGGGGACTATTGGGTTTCATATCCCAATGTCTCTTCATCTTCCAAATTCTCTTACTTTGCTATTTACAATAATCCCAATGTCTCTTCATCTTCCAACTTCTCTTACTTTGCTATTTACAATATTTACACAGGATTCCTAACGCGAAAGATTAGGTGTTCGACACATTTTTTATAAATTTTTGTTTTTATTTTGGGTTTAACAATTTTATTTAATTATGAGATGGAAAGGTTATAAATTTAATGCTTTTATGATATTTTTAATTTTTATGTGGGTGAGATGCATAATGAAGTAAGTGTTTGGATGCTTATTATGGATGGATGACTATCTATGTTTATCAACTATTTAATTTAAATAAGTAAGTTTTTTTAGTATGGTATTGAAAGGCCGTGGTATTGACCCATGGTATTGTAACGAAGCCTATTTACATATTTAGAATCTTTATAGTAAAGCGAGGCTAAGTATTCTATATAGAAATCAAGTTTCAAGTTCCATGTTTATTTAAATGTATAAATGTTTAACTTATATATATATTTTTTATAATTAATAATAATAATAATAAAAGTTATAATTTAGTTAGTTTTTATGATATTTTTATTTTTTACCACGGTGAGATGCATAATGAAATAAGTGTTTGGGTGTTTATTATTTATTGATGAATATTTATATTTATGAACTATTTAACTTATATAGCTATGCTAGTTTGTAAAATTTCATTGACTAACCTTTAAGGGGATGTATGTATAAAATAATCTTCTATCAGACTACAACTCTAACTCTAGTAGTTTCAAATGGTGTGAAATACTTATAACCCTTTACAGTTAAGCCTCTATATAAAAACATGTCATATATTTTAATAAATGGTGTGGAATGTAACAATGTTTTTAAAAAAACATTTAACCGATATAATATCTCTTCTATCACATTCTTTCATCAAATATTTTTTTATGAAACTACCCTATATACTTGAACGTTATATTCAAATAACCCTGAAAATATTTAATAAAAGTTGTATACAAATAAATCTATTATATAAAGAATAATATTTTTTTTAAGAAATGTATATATTTATGATAAAGATAAAGATAATATTTTTATTTTTATTATTATTTATAATACTTGAATGTTATATTCAAATAACCCTGAAAATATTTAATAAAAGTTGTGTACAAATAAATCTAAATCTATTATATAATAAATAATATTCTTTTTTAAGAAGAAATGTATATATTTATGATAAAGATAAATATAAATTTGTATTTTTATTTATTTATAATTTTAGATTAATAAAGATAATTTCAATGATAAGTGCTATATAGTAGTTGGTCCCTCTCTTTAATTTATATATAGCTAAATTCAAGTTAGAGTTAAGGTGTAGAACTAATCAATTTAACTAACTAGTAAATTAAACTATTTTGTTAATTATAATTCTGTATTGTGAACTAAGTGACAATAACAACAATGTGTTGTACTAATTAGTAAATTAAACTATTTTGTTAATTATAATTCTGTATTGTGAACTTAATGACAATGACAACAATGTCTTAATTATAGTGATAATGTTTTTGTCAAGAAAATTGCCTGGAAAATTTCACATTTTATGTGTAAAATTTACATAAAATTTATGTGTAAAATATAGAAAAATATTTTAATTTTATTATTATTAATTTTTTTATTTAAAATATTCAAATTATGTAATTTTTTAATATCATTTAATGGTTTTTTTTAATGTTTAAGGTTCTAATTCTCTTAATACCAATAATGCGTTTCCAGAACAGTCCTATATAATGCGTTTCCAAATACTGTGATTGTGGTATAGCCGATCTTCATTCTTTTTCTTTTGCTCCCCATGAAAAGTTTTCTGTGGTTCAAATCCTTTGTCCATGAAACGCTGTGAGTTGGAATAAAAATTAGATTTCCTAAAGCATATGCGCAGAAAACGAAAGAAGGAGCGATTAGGTTGGTAAACAAAGACTTTGAGAGTTGAGTGGGGCAGAGGGGCGTTGTCTGTGTTCGTGTTTCTAACATCCTGTAAATCTTGTGAGCTCTTTACGTATAGCCACCAGTTAGCATGGGATTATTTTGTATGGCAGATGTTTTAAATCAAATATTTGAATAAATTAAAAGATTAATTAATTTAATATTTTGAATAAATTAAAGATTAATTAATTTAATATTTTGTCATTTGTTTGGAGGTATTATTTATAAGTTTTATAATTTTTTTAATGTAAAAAGATACAAGTAATATGAATGTAAGTTTTATCACTAATTTTAGTCTCTCTAATATTCTAGTCTATGGTATTTTAGTATTTTAGTCTTTCGTATTTTAGTGTTTGAAATAGATTTACAAATAGTCTTACCCACTAATATGACTCCTGGTGAGTTGTGTATTTAATATGCCAAATATTTTCTTTGGCAAACAAAGACTTTGAGAGTTCTCTGTATTTAACATGCCAAATATTTTCTTTGGCAAAGAAAGACTTTGAGAGTTGTGTGAGCGAGAGGGACGTTGTTTGTTTTCAGAGAGGCTAACATCCGCTCAACCCCTCGTTGTCGGTGTTCACAAACTCCTCTCGACCCTAGAGGATGCGATTAAGTTTGAATAAAGTTATTTAACAATTTCCCCGTGCCTTCTTGTCATATTGGCGCCCAACCTGCTCAACCGTCCAATTCTTCCAATTGTAGATGTTGTGATTGAAGACGACCTCTAAAGATTCTTCGCCCAACTCGCTCAAACGTCCAATTCGTCCAATTTTAGATGCCATTGAAGTCTGTTAGCCCAACCCGCTCAACCGTACAATTTTAATTTTAGATGTGATTAAAGAGGACCCGTAAACATTTTTCTAAAGATTCTTCGCCCAACTCGCTCAAACGTCCAATTCGTCCAATTTTAGATGCCACTGAAGACTGTTCGCCCAACCCGCTCAACCGTCTAATTTTAATTTTAGATGTGATTGAAGAGGACCCCTAAACATTCTTCCAGAGACTTCCAATTATACCACCCACGCATTCTGTTTTAGATTCTTCCATCTCGTGGAAGACATACAGCCACCATATTGTCGTAATACACACGACAAGAGAGAAAATCTGCATCTCTGCGTTGATTCAAGCTACGTGATAAAATAGAGTTTCTTTGTCCACCTATTCAATAAAAGAAGACTTTTAAACAATGGGTGCGATTCAGTTATTTAACAATTTCCTACCACTCAATCCTCCAATTCGTCCAATTTTAGATGTGATTGAAGACGACCCCTAAAGATTCCTCCAAAGTTTTTCCATATCGTGGAAGACCATCATGTTGTCGTGGAAGACAAAATCTGCATCTCTGAGTTGATTTTCTGTGTACCTATACGGCACCATTCACATAAGAAAATCACATTAACCATCCTTTCGAGACTGGTCCCTTAATGGTCCATTAATTAATGATGATCTTTTAATACGAATTTTGATAAAAAGTATTGGTTGGATTGCGCTCGCACTAGCATAATATTAATCAAAAGGCAATCTCTCCGCCTCTCACTAACTAACGACAGTCTCGTTTAAACATTCATCTCAATATCACCTCAACGTTAAATATTACACTTTGCCTAAAATAAATCTAAACAAATTGATAAATAAATCTAAAAGTCCATAAAATTAGTTAAAACACTCTCAGCCCGTGACTAAAAACCAGAAAACTCTTCTTTAAAGTCAGTCAAGGACGTTTAAAATAAATTCACAATGTTGAGGGAAGGGAAAGACTTAAAAAATAAATTCATAAAGTCCACCAAAAAATGGATTTCTCAGTGCACATACCCATGTACTCTTTTGTTGAAGCAAAGAAAAGAGATCTGGATAGGGCTCTTCATGAAATAGTTTTCCATCCAGACTTATTGTTGATGACTATATTCTTAGCTTCTAAGAGACAAGGCTTATTTGCGAGCTCATCAACTTCCTTGTTTAGAATTCCTAAAATGTGAAAGAAGGCCTTGGTAGGGAAGGAATCCAATATATAGATAATTCTGTGCAATAGAAGACTTAGATGGTTGTTCTTAGGGAGAGAGCCATTTTGTAAATATTGAATGGTAATAAGAGAATCTACTAGGATTGATATGATGAAAATTTCCACCTCCTTAGGCAATTGAAGACCAAGCAAGAACTCGTACATTTCAGCCAAATTTTTCATCTTTTTTCCTAGCCCCGAGGAATATAATAGAAATTTTCCTCCTGCTATCACCCCATAAATATAATAGATTTCTCACTTGGATATATTTTTTATATTTCTAGGTTACAAGTATGGGAAAATCTTGAGAATTTCCCTCCATTTCAAGGATTGCATTAAAATGTGAACCTTCTTTACAGTGCAAGGTCATCTAATAATAAGACTCAAAGTCATTATCATAATATACTCATTATGAGCTCAAAATGTTAGTTGTGGGAATTGAACTTGAGTGGGGAGGATAACAATCAGCCCTTCCAAACCCCAAACTAAACTCAATTGACATTTCTTACTTTACATACATATATATTTATTTATTTTTAGCTTAAAAAAAAATTCAAAAGAAAAATTATTCATTAATTTGAAAACAAAATAAAGTTTTTTAATCTATTGATACCATTGACCAAAAGAGAATGAAATTAAGGGAGAGGAGAAATCAATTGTATGTGGACTGATTTTCAAAATGAAGACCATACCAAGATAAATTAAATAAAAAAACATTGGTTGTCCCATTGAACTCCAAATATATGAGTGTGTCTTCAAATAGTTACGAAATATGTGTGTGTGTGTGTGTGTGTGTGTGTGCATTTTAATTATAATTATTAGATAAAATGATTGTACGAAAAGATATAAGCGTGCTTTGATTGTCTATTTGTTTGTTTTAAACTAGATAAATGATATGGATGACAAGATACTCTTCAAAATTGTTTCCAACTCCAACCATAATCATTAGTGGTTAAGTAAGGATGATAAAGAAATGTCAAATATTGTTTAAATAATTGACAAATATAGAGATATGTCATATTATAAAATATTGATAATTGGGCATAAAATAGAAAGTGACTAAATGATCTATTAAGATGCTTTGTGGTGAAAATACCACTCTTTCTAAACCTGTGGGAAAAAATCTAGCCATGCTAGCCACACTAAGTGTTGGTGTGGCCTAGGTTGAGTGCGATCCCTAAGTGATTTTAATTGGCATTGGCTTAAACACTCCTGGATAGAGGTTACTCAAACCAAAGATTATCCAAAATTTTCCTAACAATCACCGATCTTTATTCTTTTGCTATCCATGAAAATTTTTCTTTTCTTCAAATCCTTTGTCCACGTAATGCTATGATATGGAAAAAGAGAATAGATTCCATATGACGTATCCGGTGAAAATTGAGAGAGAGAGAGAGAGAGAGAGAGAGAGAGAGAGAGAGAGAGAGAGAGAGAGAGAGAGATTAAATTGTAAACAAAGACTTTGAGAGTTGACGGGTGCACTATGTATTTTGTTGATTGTTCCCTACGTTGGGATTACTTTTTTGTCTAGTCCCATTTTTTATTTGGACCATATTTGTTTCTTTGTGGGCCATTTTTGCTAAACTACACAGGACATTATATTTTTCCAATGAGTGTTAAAGTGAGGCTGAGGTGCGTTGCCTATTATATTGATTCTTAACAGGTTTTTCCTACTTGTATTTGTGATAGAATCCATTCTACTGTGTACGAAGTATCGAGTCTACGGTGATTAAGAATCATGTCTATGTTTATCATTAATAAATAGCCTATTTCCACTAGATAATGATGTATGAACAATCTCATTAATGAATGAAAGTTTCCTTTTTTCCTTCTAGAAAAAATATATTGATAACCTATTTCCATTGGATAACTATGTACGAGAAAATTGATACTTAGGTTTTAAGTTTCAATAAAGTTATTTAACAATTTGAATAAAATAAGAATTTAAACAATGATGTGATTAAAGTTTCATTAAATTTATTTAACAATAACCCAGTGCCTTCTTGTCATCTCCGCGTCCCCACCCACTCAAAATTCCAATTCTACAGAC
>APFE030432747.1:0-10117 GCA_000404065.3 Pinus taeda | reverse complement strand
GAGGAACACAACAGGACATACACCCTATGAACTTGTTTATGGGAAACAAGTCCTATTCCCTATAGAGTTCCAAATCAAAACTTTCGAGATGGCAGTCCAGTTGGGGATGGATTTATCAGAGGCTCAAAAGCATAGACTAGAGCAATTAAATGAACTTGATGAAATCAGACAACAGGCAGTTCAAAGAACTGGTCTAGTCCAACAACAGAGGGCTAAATGGCATGACAAATACATCAAGGACAAAAGGTTTCAAGAGGGAGATTGGGCACTGTTATTTGATTCAATGTTTAAATATTTTAAAGGGAAGTTTCAAACTCATTGGCTTGGGCCATATGAGATTGAAAAAGACTTTAGTAATGAAGCAGTGAGGATCAGAACAATAGATGAAATTCAAACTTATCTTCTTGTGAATGGTCACAAATTGAAAATATATAAAAAACCAATTTCAAAGGAGGAGTTCATCAAGGTCTTCGAGAACAATTTTGAAATGAAGTTAGTGAAGAAGAATCCTTCTTCTCCACCAACTTAGCCTTTGTTTTTCCTATCTCAAAAAAAAATGAAAAAAAAAAATTGTGTAAGGTTGAAAACCAATCATTGATTGGCATGCTTATATAGAAAATACAGGGCGAAAATCAGAAGTTTCTGACACCCTATATTTTCCATTTCATTTCTAAAAAAAAAAAAGTGGTGACAAAAAGCCACAGTCACTCAAAATTCTGCAAAATTCATTGTCTCATTTCATTTCACTCTGTTTCACTTTTACAGCTTCACTTCTTTCCATTGCCATATTTCACCAATAAATTTTTCCTTTCCCAGCATTTCTTTCATCTCCATTTTTCATTTATCATCATGCCTTATTTTCACTTACGTAGCCATTTCCATTTCATTTATTCATAAGCCATATTTTACTCTCTATTTTCACATTATGTAGTTGTTTCCGCATTCAGTAGCTGATTCTGTTCCGTAGCTAATCCTATTCTAAAGCTAATCTAATTTTGCAGCAACAGTTTGTTTATCAGTCCAAGCACAAGTTTCCAGTTCATAATAAAATCTAGTATGCAGGTAATTGAAGAAAAATCAACTTTGAAGACCAATCATGCCTAAAGCACCTGTGGAACAAACATCAAAATATTAGCAAGCGGAAGGTAAAGGTTCCAAAGGTAAAATACAAAAATTTATTTCAAAAGCAATTCAAAAACATAAGCTCATATAACATGTATGATCACATGTCTTCTTAATTAATCAGCATGTGATTTGACTACCACGATGTCTCCACCATATCTTCTACCTTCAATGACAAATGGTCCAATGTTTCCTTCATAACTAATCTCCGCTTCAAACTCCATAACTTGTACTTAACCGAACCTCCGCAGCTACATTTTTTTAACGGTCAGGTTAATGACATGACCTACCTATATACTACTCTTCAAACCCTGACTGTTTATTTATTACATGCCAACTCTTGTGTTTTCTCTCATATTTACGCAGTCATTTTGTGTATACAGTCACTCTGTTTCATATATTTCATATATACAATCGTTCTATTTCCATAATTCACATTCATTCTACTTCCATATACCCTGTCATCTTGTTTCCATATCCATAATCATTCTGCTTCTATATACCCAGTCACTCCATTACCATTTACGCAGTCATTCCATTTCTTAGACAGTGAGAGTAGTTTTGAAGGGTGACCAAGAATAGAGGACATGGGACTTATTGTTGGAATTGAACCCGTAGGGGTAAAATACATGGAGGGGTTTCTGCAGCTAAAGGGAATGTTACAAAAGACCAGTTGGTTGTGTTTTATTGAGAAATTTAACGGTTACCATAAAGAAATCACTAAATCCTTTGCCTGGTCATTTGATGGCATGGAAGTGGAAATAGGGGACATCAAATTTGCAGTTACCGAGTCCTTGATAGTAGAAGCAACTAAATTTCCAAGGCTAGGAGAAAGGTGGTTTAAAAACTAAGAGTTTCATGATGAATCTTGGAAGGTGATTCTTAAAAATCTAGGTATGGATGTTTCAGTCTTTAGAAAAGGGATTCCAATTTCTGCACTAAAAAACAAATGGAGTAATATGTTGTTAATACTACAAAAATTTATTAAATGTGAAGGGAGGTTTGGTTCTATGTATGTTTATCATATAAGATTGTCAATGAATTTTCTAGAGAATGGAACCCTCAATCTTCCCTTTTTCCTTCTAAATAGTCTGAGAAGAATGGCAACCAATGTTCAAAAGAAAGTTGAATCAATAGAAACCACTCTATATCATCATGGACTTGTGAATATTTTAGTTGAATTTCATTTGAGAAGTGAAGGGGATACATGGGAGGACTTCTTGGTAAGGAATTTCTTCCAATATGCTCCATAATTATCTGAGGGAAGTCCTGTTAAGAGAAGTAGAAGAAGAAATGTCAACATTAAAGGCCCCTCACAAAAAGATGATGCAGAGATAGCTCTTAAACCAGAGGTTAGGGAGCAGACCAAACAGACGAGAAAAATGAAAGAGAGGGTTGAAGAAATCAATAAAGACATTCCTGAACCTTCATCACCTCAAGAAGATGAACAACTACTTTCTGACTAACCAAGATCAAAGAACAAATCAAGAAAAATAAGGAGAAAGGAAAGAGGAAAAAGGACACAAAAGAAGAAACCATAAGCTTCCAAAATGTGAGTTCTAGACTCCAAGGCAAGGTGAAGAAGATGAAATCAAAAGAGGCACAGTCTATAAATTTAGAGGATTAAACCCCAATTCAATCCCCTGAGAGTATTCCACATGAACAAAGTCCACAGAACTCTCCTCCACAAAATTTTGAAGGAAACCCAAGTAGAGCTTCTCCTGGCATTGATCTAATACAACAGAAAATCTATGACTACATAGAGTCATTAGAGCAAAAGAGTACCTCAGTAGACCCAGGGACTTCATCTAATCCAGAGCAGCCTGTCATCTCACAAGAAACTCTAATTAGTTCTCTCAAACAAGAGATCTATGAGCTAGAAATTCTAAACAGGCACATCCAAAAGGAAAATGAAATTTGAAGGGAACGGAATCAGCTGGATAGAGCTATTCATGACAAGAAGTTGAAAAGGAAAAATAAGAAGCTGAACAAGACACTTATTAATATCAAATATATATATTTTTATGAGGAAGCCAAGGATGGCAGTCAGTGCAAAGAAAAGCAAGAAGAGGAAGTTGGATGTGTTGGATGAAGTATCAGAACAGATGGAATAGGAGGAGGAAGTTCACAATTTTGATTGCATGGGGACATGCAATGGTTTTGTAGTGGGGGTATGTTGAGCCTCAAAACTGCCCTTTCCTTAGAAACACTCTCATCCCTTTTCTTTGTTTTTCCATGAAGAAAATGCATCCCTATCATCAATAACCAGTATACATTGCCTTAAGGAGAACATTATAGTGATTTACTTGTTATGCTTTTATGTTTTGTTGTTTGAATAAGTTTTTGTCTTTTAGCTACAGAACGCAGCCTATTCTGTAGCTAATTTGCTATTCTACAGCTACTTCCATGCTTTAACAGGTTTCAGGTGTCAAAAGGAGAAACTAATTGCATGGGCAGCTTGGAAATCGTCATGACATGGATCCTGTCCTATTCACCTAGCCCAAGTCGACAAGGAATATGTTACAAGAATCCGGTCAACGAAGAAGTCAAATGTAGAGAGACCAAAGGCAACAAGACTCTATTTTGTACACATTTCACAGTGATGGGATCCAAAACAGCTTCCTAAACCCACGAACTCTAATAACCATCTGTGCAACTGAATCCAACAGCCATCATCTTAGATTTATGTCTCCAACAGCCGAGGAAGAAAATTCTGTGTGCCTATTTTCTATGTGTTTTTGGTTGTAGCTTATTTTTCTCCATAAACAGTTGCATAATTTTCTTATAAATACCTGTGTAAAGAACTCAGAACCAGTTCTAATTTTCACATGTAGTAAGCTCAGACTACTGCTATGTAATTTTGAAAAACTCATTTCTTGTTTTTAATATGAAGACCGTGTGATTTATTGATCTTTGAAAGCGTTTCTTGGAGTTTTTATTGAGTATGCATAACTTGAGCAGTTGCAGAGGGCCCCTGCACTGACTAAGGTTTCATTTCATTTTTCTTTTTTCTTTTATAGTTAACTGTAAATTCATCGTTTCTTCCATAGTGTTCATAACCATTTTCTAACCTTGTTTATAATGCAGTCTTTATCATTTTCCTACTAACGCAAAATAGCTTCTTTCAGTGCAAAGTAGTTTCTTTCTACTTTAATTTATTTTTAGTTTTTATCAGTAGTTAGAAGTTTAAATACAATAGTGTAATGTAGTTGCTTCATTTATTGTTTCACTAGTCTTAAGTTTTTCAATTAGATTGATCAGTACCATTACATTTCTTGCCATTTTGTTACTAGTTTATTGACTCATGGTGTAGATGAATGTTTCTAAAGAGCCCTCTACTTGATAACTCATCTTAAACTAAGTGGTTGAATACTTCATTCATGCAATGAGTCTTTTATGCATATTTGCATTTATCTTTTCTTAGAACAATGAAGAACAGAATTCCTCAAAATGTCATCATAAGAAGGTTTTTATCCCAAAATTGAGAGGCAGAGTAACTAAGCACTTCATTTAGTTTTGTTTCCATAGTATATTAGTTGCAATTTCATTTTCATTTTTAGTATTTCATTTAGTTTTGTTGCATAATAGACAATAGTTGCAATTTCACTTTCAGTTTTCAATATTCCATTAGTCTTGTTTTTTTTTTGTAATTGAATAGACAGTAGTTGCAATTTTACTTTTTAAATTTTAGTTCATGATTTGGAAATAATGATAAGAGAAGAAATGGAAACTTTGTTTTCATTTCTTGATTAAACTTGGCTTCCAAATCTTACTTAAGCTCTTCTAGTCCTCATATTTTTAGATTCTTAGCAGTCTTTACAGAAGTTAAATTTAGGATTTTGACAGTGACATTGTAAATCATTAGGGACTAAAGGACCAAAAACCCCAAAAACAACATAAAACTCAAAAACAATGAAGTAAGAAGGGTCATATAACACATATAGTGCACTACACTTTATCAGTTTACGATACCCAGATTGATAATTTATGTAGAAGCAATTTAGGACACTAAATTGACCAACACTTCTCGTAACCTGGATTATTCCTCCCAAAAACTGCACAGTTTTTTCCTCTAGCTGAGCCAAACCCCTGGGACAGTCACCATCGATTTGTATCGCCCATATTCATCACCCAGTGACTCCTACACAGTTTTCATTAGAAGTACCCAGAGCCTCCATCCCAACTAGCAACATTGTCTCCTCTCCCGGTCACCCGCATCTGAAAAATCATGCATCATGGTAGACTAATAGGTTTATGGACTTGATGTCATGTCATCATGAGTGATTACAGATACAGGTACATAAACAAACATGGTGTGATGATGGATGGGATGAACAAATGGAGTACATGAAGAAGGACATGTTCGCCAACGGACGAACAAATGATGCATGCAAAGAGATGTGCTCACAAACGAATGATCATGCAAATATGTGTTCATGGACAGACGAACGAGCAAACATGCAAGATGTGTCCACAGACGAATGGATGGACAAACATGAACCTTTTGTGAATGAAAGAACCTGTCGAGATTACCAACGTACAAGAAAGGGGCAATATGTGAATGTAACATCAAGCGAACCAAAGACCATCGAAGACTCCGAGCATTTTTCCATGCGAAGGTAAAGTTGTGACACACCATAAGGACATTCATCATCCAACAACACTGCAACTCGACCTGCACACTAGCAGTAGCATGAATGTACCATCATTGTCATGTCGAGTCTTTGACATCCTCCATCATCTACAAGCCATGACTCATTGCACCATGACTCGCTTGAGCGATCTACTTCACAAGCTAGTTGCACGCACTCTCTTGATTCTCAAGTTGCTGGCTTAAGTTGCATTCATGTGTAAGGTAGTCTCCTCATACAAACAGAGGATTAGGATGGTGAAGACATAATCAATTCCTCTCAAAACAATGAGCCTCCATTCTTGATCGATTCTCAATCCACCAATCTTGGTGAAACATCGTGAACAATAAATTCTTTCGATCAACCTCCAGTCTTGGGCTATCATCACTCCCACGCTTTTGTATGTTGTGATGAATTCCCAAGCACATCATATGATATACTTTCATCTCATGTACACTCTAACTTAGATATGGAATGTGCACCAGTCAAATCAGACATCCATATCGAAGCTTCCTCTGTACCTCACTTGCCTGTGTGTCCTGTTATCACTCAGGTTTTTCCTTAGAAGTTATCAAAGAAGGAAAAGTCTGAGGTAACCACAAACCTAATATTTTAGACTCAGGTTCTAGCCAACCTAATTCCAAAGAGGGCTCTCTCTTTATAATTTAACTTTGTTTAAATAAGATTTCATGCTAGTTCTTAATGTTCAGGATTGTTTGTTTTGATTGGGTGGTGGAATTAAGAAGACAAATGGGCAAAGAAACTATTTAGGCCATTGGGCTATGGAATCAGTCAAGAAAGGATTAATTGGATTTGATATATTATTGAGGTAAGAGTCCATAGGGTAGGCTAGCACAATAAGAGCAAATCTACAGGTTCAAATGGATGGAAAGTCCTAACCAAGGTCAAGGGCAATGAAGAATCCTTAACCGGGATTAAGATGAAGAAAGGAAGGATGGCCAGTAGCAAACGACAATGAAGAATCTTGTACTATGGGCCCAAAGGGGGATAAACTATGGAAGTAAGGGGGCAATTAAGAATCCCCAGACCAAGGCAGTTTAGTAGAAAATATAAATAAAGAAAACAATTAAAACTTAAGCTAATTCTAATGATATCATTCCTTGTTTTCTTTTAAGATTGTATAAGAAACACATGTGAATATTTCATAACATAAAGAGAATACAATATTTAAACATGAGAAAATGATACTTATTTGTTCCAAATGCGCACAAGAATCCAGTGAAATGTCCTCGGCTTTATTTCATTTCCAGTAAAACCAGTACAGTCTTGAGTACAATAGCTCCTTGGCTCAAAAATAATATGTCTACAGAAATGTATTTTAATCCACCTTAACTACTTCAATTTGTGAAGTATTTATACAAAATTTGATGCAAAATGTCTCATAACTATATGAGAATTATTCTAGGAAATAGAAAATATCTTCAACATGAAGATAGAGACAGATGGAGAACTATTTGTTTGTTGTCCCTTTAATTGTGACTGTGTTGGTTGTTGTTGCTCAGATTTGGCTCTTGCAGTTTGCCTTGTAGTTATGTGTCGGAATCACTTTTATCTTTGACCTGCTGATACTCTTTACCTGTGTTTTTTGATCCTTTCTTACCTGTTTTAACTGGTAGTTATCTTTTACTTTATAGATTTACTATAGTAACTTATAGTAAATCAGTCAAACTAGTCCACCATTCACTGTCAGGTAACTTCATTCTTATCATTTTCCTGTATATTTCATCGGCCTCTGTGTACTTAGAAAAATTTGGTTTGCTTGTGACTAAGTGCTTGACTTCATGTTCTATATAGAACAGATTCCAAATGCCATCATAAAGCACCCTTCCAATGGGCAAAGATTTCACCCTTGAAGTACTAGCTTGGCTTTTGGCCAGCTTGTTTACCTTGTCAACATAATCTTCTTGGGTCATCAACTTATCATGGATTACCAAAGGACTAGGGAGTCCTTTTTCTCTTAAGATGCCATACTTTAGCATAAAGTTATCAATGTCTGTTTGGATGCTCTGACATATTTTCTCCAGATTAAGAATTAAGTTCCTTTTCGTGATAACTTTTTTTATTTCTATGATTGTTGTTGTTCTGTCATCTATTTCCAATTCATCTAGTTGATATTTGTTTTTTGTGTTCAAAAATGTGATCAAATGATTGGATTCTTCTAGTTTATCTCCCAAATCTTCCATTGTCTTGTGGATAGCCTCTGTAGCCATCTTGACCAATTCTTTTTTCTCAAAAATAATCTAAATAGACGGCCAAACATCATTGATGGAATCAATGATGTTGGCCAATAGAATTTCTCTCATGTCACCTAATGGTTCTTACAGTGTTAAATCCTTCTCAAGGGCTTTTATCCTTTCTTCCATCCTTAGGTTCCTCTAAGTTTCCTCTTTATGTTGTATTTGTACACATTTACAATTGGTTTCTAGATTTGACACCTGTTCTCTAAGATTCTTAAGCTCAGTGGCATGGATACACATTTCTTTCATGGCCTTGATCAATTCTACAGTTTTCTCTGTGGATTTCTCTATGTTGGTTGATGTACCGGTGCCTGATGTAGTACCTGTCACTGGTAATGTTGTTGCTGGTGGAATTGTTGGTGCCAAGGCAGCTACCAAGGTCGAGGGTACTACTCTGGAAACTGTAAGTATTACAGTCTAAGGAGTAGTGGCAAACTCACTCTACTTGTACTGTATCAGATTATCCAATTCCTTTTCGGTTTTCTTCAATTGGTCATTTAACTTAAGGACTAGGTCCATAAGTTCTTCCTCCTTCTATGTCTCCAAAACTTCAGTTGTTTGAGGATGATGAAGAGGAGAAATCTTGAGCTACTTTTTCAATGCAGCTATGTCATAATTTTTCTTCTTTATTAGTTGCTTTACTGCTTTAACATCCTTTGGGTCATGTCCCAGCTCTAAGACCATGTCTTCTAAGGACTTTATTCTAGTGCCCTTGGCCTGAGAAGAGGCCTTTTCCAACTGGAATTGGGATGAGATGTTGCTTAGTGAATTCTGAAATTGGTGAGCTACTATGGCTTTGCTGGTCAGTGTGGAGTAGACCATTTCTCCAGTTTGTTTATGCAACTCAATTCGGTCAATAGGATGGATATCCTTTGTCATGACCTCAAAATCTATCTTAAGATAATTTACCATTGATTTTGGTTGCTATATGGTTGGCTTGAGAAATCTCATCTACATTTTGCCGTCTTTTATATCAAAGGCTAACATTAGCCTTGTTTGGTTTGTTGGAGCCATCCTCAGATAATGTGCATAGCTTTGCACTTTCAACCTTTCATTCCTTGTATTTTTCTTTGATGTCTTGGCTCTGTCTTGTGGGAGCCCTAAAGGAGGATACTTCCACACTCTGTTTCCTTTCTAACATTTGAGTTTGAGAGGTGGAAGGTTTTTGTGTCCCTCCTCAAGGAGTGTTGTGCCTGCTTTCTATCCTCTCTGCTCCTGAAATCCATATTGTCTCTTCAGTGTATTCTTGCTCTGCATATGGATTTAACCTTTGTCTCTTAGCATAGGTTTGGGAAGCAAGCCTGTTGGAAGGAGTGGCCTCATATCTGTCTCTCTTAAGGCTCCTCTCCTCACTAAGAGGAGTCTACAAAATAGGGGGATTGCTCATGATTTGTTCAAGTTTAGCAAGTTCCTCTGAAATTTCAGGTTGTTCAGATTCTTCTTGTTGTTCTGAAAGCTCTCGTTGCTTTGATGGCTCTGCTTGTTCTGAAGATTCTGGTTGTTCTGATGGTCCTGCCTCTGCTAATGGACCTGCTTCTTCTATTTGCCCATTGTGGCCTTGTTCTTGTCTTTGAGACTGAGACTCTCCTGGAACTTGTAGAAAGGAATCCTTATCAAGTCTTCTATCTAAGTCCATTAATACATTATCAATAGCAACCTCTATACTATCTCGATCTATCAAAGTGCCTTCCACCCATTTAGATTGATTAGCATATTGTTTAATTTTATGGATTCTGTAGTGGATGTAAGGAGATATTTTGTTCTTTTGTCTCCTGTTACAAATGAAGTTATAGGGGTCATAAGTCCATATGAAACTCAGTTTCAGTTTCAATCTTTGGAGGATTTCATCTACCTCCTTTCCTGCTTCTCTACTATTACAAATGAATGGGCCTAGCTAATCCTTTATTCTGAGTTGGGCTTTCTTCTTGGCTCTTTCAAAGTGCAACTCATCTGAATTTATCATTTCTCTGTAGTACTCTAGAGAAAATAATCTCATGGGGAGGTAATTTGGCAATTTGTAAGGTAGTAATTTGCATCCATAAATTCTGATTTCAGTATGGTTTGGTACAAATACCAATCCCCTACTTTGTACTGTTTTGACAACTG
>APFE030432744.1:65556-79422 GCA_000404065.3 Pinus taeda | reverse complement strand
GTTATCACAAAATCATGTATTGATGGCTGCTGATCAGTTAGACTCTATGTAACTATTTCAGACCAGACTCTTGGCTAAGGATTAGCCTCCCTAACCTGAGAGGGCTCTCTCAAAATAAACTATTGATTATAATTGACACTAAGAGGGCTAACTCTTGGAATGAGAACTTTAATAAACATGATGGTTGGAAATACAACATAAGATTTCTTCCATTGGGCTCATGGAGTCAAACACCATTTCAGTAAACTATCAACTACTCATTCATGGAAGTCAAGGCATGTAATGTCTAAACACTCAAAGCATTTCTCAAATGAACCTCAACTCATAGATATACACAGGAAATCTGAGCAACTAGGTGAATTTAGAGTGATTGTATATCTATAGAGCTGTAAAATATAAAGGATAAGACAAAGCGACATACATCTTGAGCATTTGAACAAAATATGAATCTTGAGAAGAAAAAGTAGTCTTTTCTATTACTGTAACAAGTCTCTTACATAAGCCAATATAAACTCTGTTTTTTCATAAACATCCAACCCTCATTACATCAGAGTTTCATCTATATATAGAAAAAAATTCTTAACTACTTTGAGCCTCCTCCTCCAGCATGAGGGGAGCTCGATGACTATCGTTAACTACCCCTATCTATTTTTAACAGACTCATTAAATCCACTAAGTGTGGAGCTGTAATTACAAAGAGTCCTAATCAAATTTAAATTCTAATTCTATGCTCCTCGTAACATGATTCTTTTCTTGATCTTTGACATCTGTCTCCATTAGTTCTGGCCGTGATATCTGAGATAAGGATGAAAGGAACAAGGTTAGCATTGGATGCTGAATGTGCTACTGGTTCATTGATCATAAGAACAAACCCCTGTTTTTCTGGTCCTTGTTTCCCACCATCCTTCGAAAGTTAAGCAATATGTTCCCAGCTCATTAATACCCCAAAATTGACGAGCATCACCATATTCCCAGATATGCTGGAAGCCTTGTTGATTGAACAGGTGTACAAGCCCAAATCCTCATATGCATCTTCAACCAAACCCTAACCACCGGTAATAAAGTACCTTTATTAAAGCTATAACTTAAGACAAAATATTTCACCTTTATGGAGAATGCACACTTGTCATTATCTGAATGGCTCTGCTAGCCTTATGTGGTATCCTTGATGTTCCTTAGGCATTTTCTTCAAAAATTTACTGACCTCATCATTAAACTGTTTATTTTCTTCAAAAAACAGCACCTACAACAGTTTCGTAGCGCGCTACGAAACTGTTGTTTTTGCTAAAACATAGTGTATTTGCCTTGAATTGCTTGAACTTATGACTTCCTCAAACCTCTTCTACAAGTGTTAAGGACGTAGATGACTTCAAAATGATGGAGTTTAAACAAAATTGATCAAAACTTAGAAAGGCTCCTTACTCATAATCGGCAATTTCATTTAGCAGCTAATTTATTTAGCTGTGCCTTTAATTTTGCAACCTCCTTTTCCATGGCTGCAATTTCAGCTACGGCCCTCTCCATCTCAGTCATTTCTATTTCAGTTGCCTTCCATTGGTCCTTTGTAGATGTAGTAGTTCCTTCTTGAGAAATGGTGATTTTTTTATTTGGACCTTTTTTCGTGATTTCTTTTGCTTCTTCTGTTCTGGATTGCTTCTCCATTTCTCTTGCTTGTTTTCTTGTAAAAGGTTTTTTCTTTATTTTCTCAGCCTCCTCTGTTTTGGGTAGTTGTTCAATTACCTCTGTTCTGGGTATCTTTACAGCTACCCCTTCTTCATGCACTTTCTCAGCCTCTTTAATTTGTTTCCTTGTAACTGGCCTTCGTGGTTTGAACACAAACTCTTTACCAGGTTCATCAAACCTTAACCTCTTCGAAGCCTTTGATTTTTTAGTGCTCTCTGGTGATGATTGAGTTAAGTCAATGTGCATTGGCTCAATATGCACTGATTTAGCCTGTTCAAAATCAATAGCCTCAAGCAAATCATTCAAACTAGCCTTTGATATTGGACTTTCCTCAACAGCTACTGATTTGCCTTTTTCCTTGCTTAATTGACTTCTGGTCTTTACTCTTGATACCTGTTCAGCCCCACTTGATCCAGGTGCATCTTTCTTGTGCTTGACCTTCTCTTTTGATGATGGTTGAGGTGGCTCTTTGATAACCAATGGCTTCATTGATTCCTTCAATGGGGTCTTGTTCTTCTTCTTATCTTTTATCTCATTTCTAAGCTCAGCTAGAGTAGGTTCCTCAATTGACTTTTCTCTTTCTCTAACAGGCAATGGGGTGAGGCCTGTCTTAACTAGCCATAAAAATAAAGGAATTCCAATCCTAACCAATTTTCTGCAGACCATCCAACACTAACAGCTTCACTAAACCGTGATGAAACAGTGATGTCTCACAGTTATCCTTCTTCAATTGAATTTTATCACACATCTTGTTGAGGCTACGAAACAAGTAGAATGGGATATCTATAGATGCTTTGCCTGTAAAATGTAGCAACAACTTAAAATGATAGGAGTAAACTTTAGTATATCTCCCTTCACATGTTAAATACTTTTGAATACATGTAAGGAGAAGTGCATAGTGTTCTTTCACATAACTTCTTGGCACGGCCTTTGTAAGATCTTCATTCACATAAGGCTCCTTCAAGAATTCCTTGCAGGGGTTCATATCAAATTTGAAGTTTTTAAACCACTCCTGCCCTCCTCTCGGAATTTCAGTCACATTAGCAATAGCCTCTAGAGATACTGGGAATTCTAACATAGACACTTTAGAATTTAAACCTGTAAAATTTAAGGCAAATGCTTTTGTTACCTCAGCATGCCCACCCTGTAGCTTCTCACAAAATCTCCAGCAACCAACATCCTTAAAAGCTTTTCTTACACCTTCATCTCTTAATGCAAGATCCAATCCCTCAGGTTCTGTTCTTTGGCATCTTCCAGACCGATGTCCCTTTCTCTCCATTTCGCTTTGAAATCTTTCGCACAGAGAAACACCACCAGCTTCAACTCAAATGGAAAATTCAAATTTTGGAACGTAGGTTCGCTTGCAATCAGGTTCTTTTAAAGAAGAAACTCGGGCTCCTTTGCAATTTAACAGTCTTATCATACAAACGGGTCAGTTCATGCATCATTAACAAACATCATGACACTACCATGCATTACAAAACCATTTGAATGATTTTTATGTGCATGGCTATGAACCTATTGGTGGAATGATGGCTCATAATCGCTTGGAAAGGACGCCAACTGACAATAAACGGACGGACACACTGACTCATCCCCCCAGACATGACATTTCAAGAATCAGTGCTGCAAAATCCTCGAATCCGCGATTTCGTAGCGCAGATAGTTATAAATTAGCAAAATGCGCTACGAAATGGCTGGTTACTGACACGCTGCGAAAAAGCTAAAAACATCATTGTGCTGCAAAATCAGCCAATAAAACTGCGCTGCGGAAATGCGAAAAGGACCAGTGACGTAAACAAGATAAGACATGCCTTATACAATCATGATGGAGGATGACTAACGGTATTTGAAAATGATCACATCAATATCTTTCTAAAACATGATCCCTAAGTAACAAACATAGGACAACAACCATTTGACACCCATTTTTGACAATGAAATTTTTTTGGACAACATTATGTACATGTGACTGCAGTTCTAGGTGATAACAGGTTCAGTGATTATGGTGGGATTCTACAATTGGATGATGGGTGCATCAATGATGTTCTTCTTGTTCCTAACTTCTTCGCTAATCTACTTTCCATTAATCAGATATATCACTCAGTTGATGGGAAAATGGTGAAGTTTTTCTCCTAATGATCTAGTAATCCAAGATCTACAAAATCTTAACACAATTATTGCTTCTGGAAGGTTGATCATGGTTTTAGATTGTATAGGTTTGATTGTTTCAAGCCTTCCTCCAATTTCCCTTTTTAGTCATGTTGATTCCTTGAGCAAAATTTGGAATAAAATATTTGTCCATCTTAATTATAGATATTTGCAGCAGATGAGAACACAAAATTTGATGTTTGGTCTTCTCAAACTTTCTTGTATGGATGGTGTTTATCCTAGTTGTGTTAATGGAAAACACCATTAATATCCTTTTCCTAAAGGAAAGGCTTTGTTTGCTATTGAATATCTTGAGTTGGTACATAGTGATCTCATGCCATTTCGATCTCAATCATTTTTTGGGGCTAAGTATGCACTCACTTTCATTGATGGCTTCTCAAATCTCTTTTGGGTGTACTTTCTTAAGTACAAGAGTGAGGTATTTTCTACTTTGAAGACCTGTAAGGATTTTGTTGAGAAGCAATCCTCCCTTTCTATCAAGAAACTACACACTTATAATGGGGGGAGCATGTCAATTAAACATTCAAGGAATTTTGCAAAGAACCACCAAAGAACATGGTATTCAACATCAACACTCTATTCCCTACACCCCTCAACAAAATGTGTTTTTTGAAAGAAAGAAATAGTCACTAAAATAAATAGTAAATTGCATGATTTATTTTAAGAATGGGGCACCCTCCTTTTGGGTAAAAATATTGAATTGTACAAACTACATTTAAAATTGGATGCCTCATAAGATAGCATTGCATATGACTCCAAAGGAAGCTTGGAGCCATGCTAAGACTAACATATCTATCTCTAGAGTATTTAGAATTCTAATGTGGGCCATAATTCTAGATGAAAGGCACAAAGCTATTGAGAAGAGCTAACCATTGAGATTTGTTGTTTATTGTGAGGATATGAAGGCATATAGGTTATTTGATTTATATCAAGTGATGTTTTGCTTTGGAGGGTTGTTCGTTTTGATGAGCACCCCAACTCCATGTTGTCTCCTTCGCCTCTATATGTTCAAGATGATGGTGGTGCATAACATGTTGGCAATTTTTCTTTTGTAGAACAAGAAGAAGATGAAAATCAACCATCAATACAAATAGAACACGAATAGTTTGAATATGAAAATTTTGATCATTGTCAACATTTGACGAGATTTTGTAAATGAAAAGGTCTTAATAGATATGGCTATGACCCAACTGATTTTAACTATTCTATCTCTATCCCTCACCATACTTAGTGACCAACCACTATAGAGTCTCCCTCCTGAGTCATGCCATTTCAGAGATCCACCATAATTTTTTGATGGAGTTGGGATACCTAAATGGGACACTGTGATGAAAGAGGAGTATTCTTCCTTGATGAAGAATCACATAGGATCTCTTCCTCTTCCTAAGGGACAAAAGTTTGTTTGTTGTAAATGGGTCAACAAAACCAAATATGTAGTAGATGTCTCTATTGACAAACATAAAGCAAATCTTGTGGCAAAGGGATTTTCATAGGTTAAAGGGATTGATTATTTTGAGACCTTTGCACCTATTGCAAAGATGAATTCTATATGCCTTGTGTTGTCTATTGTTGCCTCTCAAAGTTGGTTACTCTACCAGATGGATGTGCAAAGTGTAGGGAAATCTATATGAGGAGACCTACATGGAGAAACCTTCTATTTGTGTAGGATTATTCTATTGTTTTCAAACTTCGATAATCATTGTATGACCCCAAACAAGTTCCTTAAGCTTGGTATGAGAAGATGGATAACTTTATGATTGCTTTAGGTTTCATCCATTATCATTATAATCCTACCATTTACACTTAGAGGAAGGGAATAAAGCTTTTGATTCTAGTTTTGTGTGTAGATGATTTGATCCTCATAGGGAGTTATTCATCTATGATTTGGAGTGTTAAGGAAAAATTGACAGGACAATCTAGTATGATAGATCTTGGAATTCTACCTTGTTTTCTCAATTTTGCAGGTTCTTCAATGTTTAGAAGGGATCTCCTTTTCCAATAGAAGAATGCACATGATTTACTTCAATGCTTTGGCATGGATGATTGTAAGCATGCATCTCTTTCTTTTAAGTAAGGTGTTATCCTTTTTGCCAGTTGCTCTACACCCCACATTAATTCTTGGTTGTATCAACAACTGGTTGGGAGTTTATTGTATTTGATTGACACATGCCTTGATATCTCTTTTGTAGTTGGCATTATCTCTTGATTCTCTCAAGTATCTCACGAGACTCACTGGAAGATTGAAAAGTGCATTTTCATGTATATTCAAGGTATTACCACTTTTGGCATTAATTACACCTCCAATACTTCTCATCTTGTGGGCTTCACTGATTTTGATTGGGCTGGTTCAACTGATAATTAGAAGTCCACATTTTGATTCGTCTTTTGCCTTAGATTTCTTCCTATTTCTTGGCCTGACAAGAAACAATCATATCTTTTGTAGAAGATGAGTGTTGTGTTGCAGTTCTTGCTAGGCAGGAAATTCTCTGGATGACAGAATATGGCATTCATTAAGATCACTCTACCACACTTTGGTGTAATAATTAGAGTGTCATACACATTTCTAACAACTTGGTGAAGCAACAAAGGAGAAAACCCGTTGAGATCCACACATACTTCATTCAACAACTCATCAAGGATGGTGATCTCAACTTGGAGTATTTGCCTACTAAAGCACAAGTTGTTCTTTTTTTCACTAAACCTTTGGTATCACTTTGTTTTCTTCAATTATGATGGATGCTTGGGGTGAAAGAAGTTGTCCTTGTGGGGTCATCTTGAGTCCTCATTCCTTCACTTTTTTGTTTTTGTTATTTTTGCTCTTTTAGGGAGGAGTTTTTTCCTATGGTTTTTTTTTTTTTTTCTCTTCTCCACTTAGAGAGCTGGTATATGGGTGCATTCTTTGTTTACTCCCTAATTTTTGCTTAAGTTTAGGTGCTTGTGTTTATTTTTCCCATGCATTGGCATTTTCCCAATGCAACCAAGTATTTTTTGTTGAAAGCTCACATAGGATCTCTCATCACTTGGGATAAAGTTGATAGTAATTAATATTATTTTGTATTAATGGAGAAATGGTTACATAGTTGTAATGTATCTCCTTAGTTTAGTATTTGTTCCTAGAATTCAGGAGTTTGGTTGCAACTTCCTGATTTCTAAAGTTGTGTTTAATGATGTAATCTTTCATTGGTTGTAATAGAGTGTACGAGAGTGATCTCTCTGTTTTGAGTGTAGTCTCCACGTGCAGGCCACACCTGTGAGCTACATTTCCTTCTTTTCAATTCTGTTCACATTTTATCTGATGATGCTTACATTAGTAAATAGGTAGGATTGAGTTGTTGGTTGTTGGGGTTTTGTTGAGAGATTTTCTCAACAATATTCTCCTTGTTTGGAATCTGTTGGATCTCATGAGCACTATTTATGTGGCTTGTAATTTAACTTTGCAAAAAATATATGAATTGATTTGTGAATAATTTGTTCACCATGTCTGCTCCATTTTTCTTGTTCATCTGCCCAAAAAAGATAACTATTACGCTCTCATATATTTTTTTATATAGTAAATATAAAAAATTGTCATCTATTCTTTCTTATAAGGAGCTTTGATTTTTTCAATGATTTTCAAAAAAATCTATATACTATTATAAATATTCTTCAAAATTAATTATTAACATTATATAAAACAATAAACTAATTTTTTAATTAAAAATAGCAATTTCAACCCTTCAAAATTACAAGTTAGGAAGACATTATAATAAAACTCCCCTAGTCACCTACCGAATACTTGCAAGTATTTGCAACAAAGCAGCCATTAGTGCTATATATAAATATATGTACTCCAAAATTGCAAGTTTTATGAAAGAATTTATAATAAAACTGCACTGAATAAAAAGTCAAATCATGAGGAATCTTGCATTTGCAAGTATTCCCAACAAAGAAGCAGTTAATGCTACATAGGTACATTGAAATAGATTTTCTAATATCCACAGCAGCATTAACTATCTCGCTGAGAACTGGTTGTTAATAGCATTGAGAACTGGTTGCCTGTCCTTTGGTGGGGAAATGGCCAACCATTTGTCAAAGTTGGCCTCGGTTTATAAAAGAAGGCAGAGTAGAAAGGGGTGAGAAAGGTCGTACAGTAAGCCAGCGTATTCAAGAATCGCATGCCACGGAAGCGGGACACGCTACCCAGCCTTTTAAAGTACTATTTTTCACGCCTCTGAGTACAATCCTGCTTCATCTATTCCCATGCCCACTGCCCACTCAATTCATCGGGCCGCTCTGTTTCATTGGACGGCCCAAATAGTGAAATGACTGACTAGGCCAGCGGTACTGTGGATAAGGCTCCCGGGGCAATCTACAAACTTCCAAGGTTGTTCGTCTGAAAAAGAGAAGTGACTGTTGATCGTTTAAAGTTAGTGTTATATATATATATTTTTGGTTGTTTAAAGTAGTCAATCTGCTCAATGAATGCAACACTTTATAGTTGAAAACCATCTGTACTGGGTCACATCACGAAACAGTAAAGACCACTTAATAATCAACACATCTGTTTTGTTTAGAGCTTCATCATCATTTTTTTGGGGGCTAAGTTTCTTATTTGTGTGATACATGCCATTTTAATTTTTATGATTTTTAGATTAACTATAGATTGATTCTAATTTTTATCACTATTTTTTTATATGAGCTATAGATTGATTTCAACTTTATGGATTGATTCCAACTCTTATTACATTATAATTTTTTCTTTTCTATATGAGCCATAGATTGATTCTAACCCTAAGAAGATATAAGCAATATGAAAGCAAGTCCCATCACCAACTCTGGCTTTTGGAGTTCTGGTGTTTGGAATCGTTTTGCAAGAGTCCCACCAATGTTCAAATCTCTCGAGGCATCGATTTGCAAGAGAACCATACCCCACTGGTAAACTATCCATGGTATGGTTATTGATATGTTTAGTGGCTATAGACAATCAAAATGAAATGATGGTTATTGATATGGTTAATGAAATGGGAAAACCTATCATAACCCAGTTTTGAAACCAACAATGGAGACAACAATCATTGGATACTATGGGCAAATGCAAGTTGCAAGTTGACGCATCATTATTATTCAACAAAAACCATACCCCTACTAAGTTGTCAAACCAACAATGGAGACAACAATCATTGAATACTATGGACAAACACAAATTGACTCATCATTGAATTTTTTTTCCTTAACCAAACAAAAATACTCCAAACTCCAAATTTAATTTCACTTATATCAATTTAAATCTTAAAAATATTTTAAATTTTACAACTAAATTTAATTCAAATAAAAATAAATAAATTAAGATCACATTTTCCTTTTTCCTTCCTCAAAATGATTTCTATAATCATAAAAATCTCATGATCAAGCTTTCCCATTTTCCTTCCTAAAAATAATACTATACTAACGAAAATCTCATGATCAAACTTTGCCAGAATTCATTATTGTTTTGGAACTATTAAATTTCAGAATGCAAACATATTGAGTTTGACCTCGAAAGAAAAGTTCCACTATCAAATTACAACATTGATTTCATTATTGCAGAATCTCAATTCCAAGGACGATGTTACTAGTTAGGAAATCAAACAAGTTATTCTTGGAGAAATGGTATCCAGTTTTATTGTTCTTTGTACCAGTGAAATAGTTCAACACACAATAAATATTCCAGCTTATGCACTTCAAAATACGAAAAACTAGTCATCTTCTTTCCAGCAGACAGCAAACATGATATCATGATTTACAATACTCACAAGCTTTGTAAGGAACAATTTGATTTTAATGGAAATACAATGATGTGTAAAAAAATCAATGAACTACTCTCATTTTCTTTTTTCTTTAAAGAAAATCTATATGTTATTTTATTTTTTAATACATAAGTTAGCGTTGTATTTAAGTTTTTATTAAATTAATTAATAAACATATTCATTAAGAAATGTAAATTGTATTAAGATAATTAGATGATGATTGACAATTTTCAATAAATATATATATCTAATATCCTTATATATTATATATAATAGAGAACATAAGACAAAAATTAATTAAAAATTTAGTGTAAAGTGTAATTTTGAGTAAATTTTAGGAGTTATCTAAATGCGACTTTTTGGAGATTCGGTGACGGAATCCGGCGGAAGAAATGAGGTTAAATCTCGATTTTAGCAGTTAAAATGGTTTTTTAACTGCATATTTGGATTCAACGCCTGAAAAAACCCTTGGAGCCATTGATTGTGGCAAAACTAGCTATTAAACTTGGGATTCCAATTGAATTGCTGCCGGTATTTTGACGGAAAAATCCGCCGGAAGGCTTTCAAAGAAGTCGCGTTATATGACTACTGCTAAATTTATAGTGTTGAAATGATATGATAACATTTACTAAGACTAATGCGGTCTATTGACCTTAAGAAGAAGAAGAATCTAATTGTAATTCTTTAGAATCTTATTTCTGTGCTAAAAAAGAAGGGAAAGAAGCCCACCAAGATCACTATAGGACCTTAAGAAGAAGAAGAATCTAATTGTAATTCTTTAGAATCTTATTTCTGTGCTAAAAAAGAAGGGAAAGAAGCCCACCAAGATCACTATAGGACCTTAAAAATACGAAGAATCTAATTGTAATTCGTTAGAATCTTATTTCCGTGCTTAAAAAAAAGGGAAAGAAGCCCACCAAGATCACTATAGGTGTGCTCACTTAACAAGTCAAGAAGATTGGAAGTGTGGCAGATATTAGAGAAATGAGAGCGGATGTAAGGGCTAGACAATTTAAAAGAAAGTTCTTTTCATCCTCCATCCTCTTAGTATTGCGAAGTTGCTAGGGAGTCTGGGGAGTGGACCACCACCCAATTTCATTTCGAAGCTCATGAGAATTAGTTCTTATCTTAGCGATGTTCATCTTTTTCTTCGAGATGGTCAAAGCAAAAAGATAATTCTGGTTCTCAAGGGTGGGGTTGATCACCTCCTTATAATATCTTAGCTTCCTTTTACCCACTAGCTCCTTATCATCTCATAGCATATCCTTAAATTTGGAGGTGATAGTTTTTTTGACACTATCCTTGTTTCTCGGGATGATCTCCTCACTTTTCCTCCAAAGGTTGAGCCAAGAGGGGGCATCCTTGTGCCACCCACGGTTGAGGTGAAAGTGGGGGTTTTAACTAAAGCTAAAAGCAATTTTAAGAAGCCTCTTAGATATCATGTTGTAAAGCTTCTTCTTACACATTAGATACTTAAACATAGGCGTACTTTCAATAGGGGAGAGACCAACTTCCATAAAAAAATAAAATAAAGATATTTCTTATAATCTTAAATTGTAGATTGTAATGCATATAATTATTATAAATTGTAATACATATTAATACAATGAAAAAGACATTTAGAAATGTGAATATATTTTTCAATTACTTTAAAAATTGAGTGAAAATTTATTTAAATTTAAAAATTAAATCGTTAATACAATATTTTTCATAAAAATAAAAGATTGTTGGAGACGGTTATATATAATTTGTTTTGAGTTAATAAAGTTTATATTTAAATTAATTTACAAATAATAGATAGGGAAATATTAAATATTTTTTATTAACTTCAATTTGTATTTTTATTTTTTTGTTATATATATATATTTTAATAATAATATTAAAAACTTTATTTGTTATAGTTTTTTTTATAAAATTCAACAATATATAATATCTTATCAACTAAATTTGGTCTGGAGTATGCCGTAAAATTGTTTCTGCTTGGCTAAGAGAAATTCAACAACATATAATATCTTGCCAACTAACTTCGGCCTGGAGTATGCCGTAAAACTGCTTCTGCTTGGCTAAGGCCAAGCAGAACTCGTCTTCCTCGGAGGTAAGGAAACAAGTTAACGGCTGACTTAGAGGCATCTGGCAGGAGTGAAAGCCTGCTCCCTGATGCAGGAGCATCCAGCTCTGAGGAGACATAAAGTGGTTGACAGTCTCACGAAGAGACCAGAACACACAGTCGTTTATTCTATTTGGACAAGTGTTGGGCTTGTCAGTTACGTGACTTTATTTTACTTGTTTTATTTTATTTTATCTGTCTGTAGGTGGATAAGATTAGGATAATTATAGTGGAGCACTGTTACTGTTTAATAGGAATTGGTAACAGGAAAAAAATAATTAATTAGTTTTCTTAAAGTTACATTAGTTAAAGACAGTTAAAGAGCTGACAAAACAATTATTTTCTGTTGAGACAGTTTACAAAGAACAGTTATGCTTCATTAGGATATAAGCAGGGAGAGAACCATTGTACGGGATTCCCTCTCAGACGAGAAAAGAAAGAAATACAGTCATTTCTGAAAAAGATATTATCATCTATTTTTATTCACTTTTATCATCACTGTAATAATTGATTTCATGCTTTCTATTTTAGTTCCTGTACAAATAAATGATATTGGAAAACAGAGATAAATTAAGTTACAGGTGAAGCAAACGTGACCGACAGAACATTTTTTTTTTTTGACGGAGAAGATAACCGGTGGCGTACACCAACCAACACACAGGCAGCATCATAAGAGAAGCGGACGCGACAATTAAATCATTTCAGACACAGAAAGCAAAGACTATGCATGCGAATAGAAGGCTACAGGTATTTTGTGGAACCTCCAAATTTCTTAAAGAGTTGAATAAAGCATTGTAATAAACTCTAGCATATATTGTATCATTCCTAAGATTATGAATCATTGTACACTGTTCGAAACACTTCAAGAACGGGCATATTATTAAAAACCCAAAATCCAAGAACAGAAACCAAACCCCAAAGGGGCAATTCGAATAGACAATGATATCAGCAAACAGAGTTAATTAATTTGCAGAGTCATAAGAATTATTACAATAAAAGAACGCCACAGTGTCGGCGAACCTAGGTTCTCAAATACCCGAGGGTTCCAAATAAACCCAACAGCAGGACGAGGGTTTGTACAACGAAGATCACCGACAACTAAGCACACAAACAGAACCTATAGACCGGGTTCAAATCACCGAATAGTCACCTACAGGAAAGGGTTTCAAATAACCCAGAAATACATTACAAGACGGAGGCCAGTACACCAACGAAATTACCAGAAGACGAACACAATACACCGACTGAGAGCAGTCAAACTCGTTGCACAGGCGACAGAAAGCTATGAGCCTAAGTCTCAATAAAACCCTATGAATTAAAGACCTATAAGTTAAGACCCTACCCGAGAAACCAGCAATTGGAGGGTCCAAATGTTTGAACAGCAACCACGAGGAGCGTTGCCCAGAAGCAATAGCACCCGACTACTTGTAGACAGTCAACAAAAAGGATTAGCGGCGTCATGACCTGAGCAACCATAAAATAAAACCGAAGAATGAATGTGAGTAGAAGGGAGAGAGCTTACCTGAGCAGAGGAGGCCGAGCCAAGCCATAAAACCGTCCATAAACCCTGAAGACATGGAGCGAGTGTGTCAGGGCGTGAAAAAGAAAAGTAAAACGCCTATATCAAAGAACCAGAACTTACCTTTTCAAAGTGCAAGTGGAATGAGAACGCCTGAAGAACCCCTGTCATGAAGTAGCAAGTCAGCAGAGCCGAATAGGAGCAACATTTCAAACAAAAAGTTGAGCAAACAAACCAGTTGAAACAGATACAAACCCTGTACAGTGTGACGACGACCTCATAAGCATTGGAGCACCATAGTAAAGTTAAAGAGGGGCCGAGGGAACCCATAAAAGCAAATTCGAACCAGAGTGACAGAGGGACGGAATCTCCCACAGAGCAGAGCACAGTGAAAACGGAAAGCGCACAGAACAAATGATGAGTTGACAAAAGGTTTAGAGTCTTATAGGTGCGAACCGGCAAATGGAGGTTGCCAACCGGGAAAGGCAGTCATAACCCTAAACCGCTTACCAATGCAAGTACCGAAAAGTTAAGTCAACTTAAATTCACTTCCGGACACAAGTCCGATCAGTCAGAGATATTTTGTATTGGCGGGAGGCCATCATAAGTGGTATCAGAGC